>JANHFX010028926.1:0-26433 GCA_027560015.1 Chloroceryle amazona | reverse complement strand
CCGCCGGGTGGTGCCGGATGGATCTGTCTCCCGCCCGGTCCCCCGTGTCGGGGTGGGGGCCGAGGTGTGAAGGCAGCGGGCGGCCTTGTGCCGAGCCCAGGCCCACGGAGACACGGCAGGTGAACCTGCGGAGGGTGTAATTTATTTCAGCGAAGCCAGGCTGCCGCCCAAGGCCCCGGGACGAGCACCCCCTTCCCTTCCCTTCCCTTCCCTTCCCTTCCCTTCCCTTCCCTTCCCTTCCCCTTGCCATTGTGTCTTTATTACTCGTGGTGCCCAAGTTTGTACTGGGGGATGTGACTGTAGTCATTATGCTTTCCCTGCCTCCCGGGAGAGGAGGTATCCAGTAACCCGGGTCTTACCCAGCAAGACCTTTCAAGAGGAACACCATGACCTTGAAGTGCATCTTGTGCAGGAGGAACCAGAATGCCATATGAAGTGTTGGAGTGACACTGCTACTCATTAGTGTTGCTGAATTACTTGCATGACAAGTTCAAGACCTACAGTGTGTTTTGGGGGGAGTGGGGATTCAGGACCTGTTGGTATCATGTTTCTGAGCAGTCCAAACCAGTTCTATATTAATATTTCTTTTTAATGTATATTTCTGAATTTCCTTAGGCTTGCTTGGGGAAGTATAGGGAGTTTGATTGATAGAAGGAAAGATTTCCTAGTTTTACTCTTGCACATGACTTCTTTTTTATATATATTCCTGTGCTGTCACTGAAAATGCTACCTTTTAACAACAGACTTCTCAGTCACAACAGACATTCTCAGCCTGAAGACTTTTACTTTGTATGAGTGAATGTGAGATAGGGTGTGCTAATGCTCCCTCAACACTAGTGCTTATAGGTGCTGTGCTGTGCCTGTACAGGTGCTGTGGCTAAAGGCAGTCTGCATCACTACTATCTCACTAGTACTTACTGCATTTCAGTGTATCAGCTTTTGAGATTATCTCTCAGTGTAGGAGGGACATGTTAGGAATTGTGTGTTAACATTTTGGCTTTTTTTCCTTTGTCTGCCAGTGCTCATCCAGCTCAATACAAGCATTCTCATGCTGATATATGTTATATCAGAAACTTTTGAGATGCAGTACTCATGAATGGTGTGTGTGTTGTCCTCTGCTGTTACTTTTGTGTTCTGTGTGCTTTTGTGCGTTTCACAGTAATCTCATTCCCTCAGGAGTGGGCAGGATTCCTCTTCTCTGACTGGCAAAGTAAAACACTTGAATTATCATTCCCTTGTGGAATAATGTGACCAGAATCAGTCTTGGGGATATCCACCTAAGCCTTTTTTTCTTGGAAGAGTTAAGAAGAGGAAAGTCCCCATCAATGCTCTTAGTCTTCCAGAAAGGAGTCTCTCTGATGTTAGGGAATCTGTTTTGCCAGCTCCCAGGGTTGATGCTGGTAAACTGGTGCTCGTAGCCCATGTGTGGATTTCCTTCCCCTTCCCTCTTCACCCCAAACCAAATGTTTACAAGTGAAGGCAAGCATATCTCTGCACTGCAACAGGCAGCATGGAGCTCTCCTCCAGTGCAAGCAGTTGGTACTTGCTGTTTTCCAAAGCAGAAAGATCTAGGAAGAGTCAAATCCCTTTTTTCTTCTTTTGTCTTCAGTGCTGGGATCCCTTCATGCTGTTTCTTGCCCTCTCTTACACAGAGATAATGACATCATAGTTTATTTATTAGGTAGCCCACTACTCTTTTGTGGGTCTTGCTATGGGCTCACCTCTTCACTTGTGTCTTGTCATTTTTCTGCCTTAGTCTTATGTATGGATCCGTGTGCAGGGTCCTGATAAACTCTGCAGGAATATTTCCCCATCCTGGGAAGGTCCTAGATTAGATTAATTTGCCAGAGCTTTATAATGACCTTCCAGTAGCATTGGTTCACTTTGAAAACACAGCAGAAGACAGAGCATAGGGCCTTGTATAGAGGAATATGTCCTCGGGGACTCTGTGACCTGTTCCCTCGTTTTTAAAGGTTTGTTGGCTTTGTTGCTATCTTCTCCTTTGAACTTTGCAAGGCACAAACCAGTATTTGCTGGAGTAATTGTGGAAACATTTGCTAAAAGGGTGTTTAAGCTCTGCTAGTTTACTGAATAAGGTACAGAATGGGCAGAATGTGGGCTTCCCTCCTTTTCCATCAGAAATAATAAAAAAAAATGAGAAACATCCTGAAATCCCTTTAAATGTGATTGTGGGACAGTGTGCCATTGGGGATAAATTTTAAGATTGCTTTGGGAGAGAGGAATAAGGAAGGCCAGTTATGATACCTCCCTCCCTAAGGCGGAGGAAGAAGGGAGGATCTGTTGGATGTTTATTGACTTGTTAGGAAGGAGACATGAGAGGTTAGGGAGGTTATGTGATTTTTTTTCACTCCATGTGTCTGAGCCCAAGTTGGGAATCCCTTTCCTCTAAGAGTCTCACCAGCTACAAACTGGACGATGGCAGTCCTCTGTGTCAAGCATGACCAACTCTTGGTCTTCTCTGCAAAAGTGCCCCCATACAGCCTGTGTATCATACTGTTGAGATCCATGAAAGTTATCCCAGAAAATATGGGAAATAACCTAGCAATACCAGTGTGATTTGGAGCTCAATGTATCAAGTGGTTTTTTCACATGAACTTTCTCATTTTTTTGGAGACCAGCAGATACATCAGTATCTTGGTGATGAGGGGAATTGCCACACTAGCTTTTATTCCATCAGATCCATGATCCCTTTTGGTCTTACCCAGTTTCACACTGCTTTCCATTAGGTCTTCTTCACTACTCAAGAGCTGTTTACATGGGAAAGGGTATTTTTCGTACTTGAGAAGGAAGATGTTGACAGTGTGATGGACTATAGATGTAATCAAATAAGATGCACTTGGAAACCCTTTCCTTTTGGTGTCAAGACATGTCATCTTCAATTTGGTGAACAATATGAAAGGAGCAAACTACAGATCATGGGCTGACTGACTCCAGCAGTGTAGGTACGATGGGAAGCAGAGAAAACGCTTGTGGGTGTGGATTTCCTCTTCTCTGGAGAAATGGGGCAGCCAAGCCTTAAGAAAGAGATTAAGCGTCAGCCGTGACAGATGGAAGTGGATTCTTCACTCGCCATGTGACAGTAAATGTTAGGAGGCTCACCGTCAGCCGGGCTGTGTGTGTTTAGAAAGCTTTGGTGGCCTACCAATCAGAAATGAAAAGCTTGCGGAAGGTATAAGAAGATGTCTTGTGAATGGGTTTCGATTATAGGATTGGATGTTAGGAAGAATTGGACATGAGGGGCAAGCTCTTTACCATGAGGGTGGTGGAACACTGGAATAGGCTGCCCAGGGAGGTGGTGAAGGCCCCATCTCTGGATATATTCAAGGTCAGGCTTGATGAGGCTCTGAGCAACCTGATCCACTTGAAGATGTCCCTGCTCATTACAGCAGGGCTGGACTAGATGAATTTTAGAGGTGCTTTCCAACCCAACCCTTGTGATTCTATGACATTCAACGATTCTCTGAGGGTTTTTTCCTTTTTTTTCAACCCAGGGCATTCTGTGATTACAAACCCAAATGCTCAGTTCAAAACCTCATATTGCTCTAGCCCTTTTTTCCACAGGTGACCAAGAGATGATGCTTAAGGAAGGGTTAAAAAGACAAATATAACATGTCTGCCCTTGTTATACCCTTCTTGGTGTTGCAGTCCACATTTTTTTCAGTCTTTTTATTTGTTACCCTGAATAATTTTTTATGTACATGAGGTGTGTCATTCCACTGGTAACAGCACTCTGTTATGAAACATAGCTCTTCATTCCTGTGTGTTTTCCTCTCTTTTAGCCAGTTACTAGTTCTAGAGAAACTTTAGTTTTATCCTAGGACATCTGAATTTTTAAGGCCCGTGGTCCTGAAACCGCACCAGAAAGTTTTGGTTGTTCAGAGACATTGTTCTTAGTGACATGGCCATGTATGTGTGCTTGCTGAGTCTTCCTAAAAGCACCTAGCCTTTCCTAATGGGTCTGTAGATCGTGGCTTCTACCCCCTGTCTGCCAGTTAGTTTTATTTCTCATTTTCAGTTTTCTGAACGTGCCTGGTGTGGAAGTAAGACTCTTATTTCCCAGGTCCTCTGCACAACTTTTGAAAATAAACAGCCAAAAATCTTTGGCATCTTCCTAATCTTTTCTCTATTCAGTCTTTTTTTCTGTCTGTCGTCCAACAGACTGGCCTCTGGTCAGGTATGTGTGGAAAATATATGTTTTTTATCTGTAGAAATTTGCTTCATCTCTTTAAAATCAAGAAAAAAAAAAGATATTTAACTTGGAAAAATTGTGTTATTGCTTCTTTTGTGTACATCTATTTTTACAATACTTTTTGTACAGTAACTCAATTAGAAGTAAAATCAAGCAATTTGAAGGACAAAGCAAGACTTTTACTATGGGTGATATATTTCTGGTTTTACTTAACAAAGTTGAGCTACTGTTGAGTTATAAAGTTACTATTTAAAATTTCTTCTTGGTGCCACGTTCTGATCTCCGTGAGGAAACTGAAGTTCCCCATTGCTGCCTGTTTCCTAAAGGCACAGCCCATCTGTTCTCCCAGGGGGAACACTGTTGCTGCTTTATTCAGGTCCAATGGGGTACTTTTCCCCATTTTTTTCCATTAATCTGTCTCCTTTGAGTCCATTTATTTTTCTTAAGTATCTAGTACTATTTCTCCCTTTGAGTGACCTGGCTTTTTTTCTCTGTACCTTGTTCCTTGGAGTGCTGGAAAATGCCACCCTGTTAATTGGTTCCTGGGGTATGTTGCGGGCTATGAATGCATACATCCTAGTTCCCCATCTTACTTGTGAAACCTATTTAATCTGCTTTAGTTTTTTGGGTCCCATTTAAATATCACATACCCCACAAAGTGTTCTTGGAGGGGAAGAGGGGGTGTTTCTTCTAAGGTTCTGCCCATTTTTTCCCTATCCCTCATCAGAAGTTATCATTCTTGGCCTCTATACCACTAAAAGCCATACTTGTCAGCTTCTCCCTGGGATGTTACAGAAATGGCTGTTCTGGATTAGACCACCCAGCATTTTACCCATGACCATGACCAAAGCTAAATGCCCAGAGGGGAGACAGAAGTTGGAGCTGGTGGGCAGTGCCATCTTCCTCAGTGCTTCTCCTTTTTTCTCAGTGCTCAGTCGCTTTCAGTTCAGTGATTGTTTTGGTCAGAGATTTTTGTCATCATATTCAGTTGTCTTCCACTGACTGGTGTTTTTTTTCTTTTCTTTCTTTTTGTTGTTTTTTTTGTGTGTGTGGTATGTTTTGTTTTGTTTTCCCATGAATTTGTCCAGTTCTTTGGATTCAGTGTAAAAGCTGACCTTTGCTGTGTCATGCAGCAGGGCATCACACAACTCCTCTGTGCTTTGGATTTGTTTCGGACATGCCACCTGCTAGAATTGCCTGCTGCTGCTTCCTGAAAGTGTTGGAAAACGGTAAACAATCATTTCTTTTTCACCTTCTCCATGCAGGACTTGGTTGGGTAGACCTCAACCATACCGCACATCAAGTTGTTCTTCATAAGAATCTGCCTCACAGCACCTGCTGTGCCACTCTTGCACCTGACCCTCAGGTCACCACACTGTCCTTTCACCTCACAAATGCAGGTTCCTGCCTGCCAGGTGTCTGAGTTGCCACTGCAGCCTTCCTTTTCCTCTGCTCAGCGGGTGAGTATTCCTGGATACTGCCATCTGGTGAGGAGGTTTCACCACCAGGATCATTGATAGTCACCCTAACACTTACTGCCTCAAGATGTTTTTCTCCTCCTTGGTAGGAGTGTAGTCTGAAGTTCTCTTCTCCTTCCACAAACCCTGGTTTGTGCAGTGCATTCATTCCTAACGTGACAAATCAATACGTTGCTTGTGAGGACTGTGAGGTGTGCATACATCTGTTCAGAGGTAGGTAGCTGTACATGCAGCACTTAAAGCAGACTATAGATGTCTTGCTTTTTGGATGCACTGCTGCCTGCTTCTCAGCTTCCAGGCTTTTTAGCAGTAGGTAGTTCTGGTGTTTCCCACTTCTTTTAGCATAACTTTTTTATTTCACTTCTGCAGTTAGGGACTAGGAACTTCATAGTCATCTTGATGCATAGGTTAAATTCTTGATACGTGTTCTGCTCACTCAAACAAGGGGATGGTATAGCTGTCTTCTACTTTTACCTTTATATAGGCATCAGCACAATGCGTCTTTTGATTGGACACTTCGTTAAATTGTGTGGTTTATTTCATGAAGAAAAGAGAGTTGCTTGGTTGCTCAAGTACCTCGGTCAGAGAATAGAAGTCACCTTTGTGGTGACATTGTGTTAGGACACTTAAGAGCTTTATGGTTTAATTACATCTTGAGTTAAGTAAACAGAATCTAGCTGCGTTAGACTCTCAAATTTACTAGTTTAGGGGTTATGCAAGTAAGTTATTGAAACTAACTGCTTTCTTTAAATTTTGCTTTCCTTGAAAAAGAGTTGGCCTCAGGCAGTTACTGCACTGCTTTTAAGCAGAAGTGGCTGAATCCTGTGATCTTGTGGAAGACCAAGGGCTTCCTGCCATGGAGGTAAAAAAAAGCTTCACTGAAGCTGAAATGGATCCAAGATACTGCTCCTTCACTGTACTAGCACTTGAGTTTGACTGACCCTGCAATGAACCAGTTCAAGGAGCTCTAGGCCAAGGAAATAACATTATTAGGAAGAGGAATATTTTTTCTGGTGGTACAAGTCACCAAACTGGCCCATGGTTAAATTCTGCATGCAGGAGTGCAGAGGTGACAGGAGAGAAAGGAGCTGTTTCTCTTCATTGCAGGCAGGTTTTTAGATTGGCTAACCAGTAACCTGAGGCTGTGGATTGAGGATCAGAGTCTGTTTGGAGGCTTTATGGAGGAGGGAACATAGATAATGTGGTGTAAGAGTGCTTCCATTGATTATCAGCTTTTATTCATTAGTGTCTAAACATAAAAAATGTGGGTTTTGTTTCTTTGTCATTGGCTTGATTTTAGTAAAGTCTGCAGGAGCTAAAGCATCCCTTTTTACAGGTGCTCAGCCTCAATCAGTAAAGAGCAAGTGATCTAGAATCCACCATCTCCCTTGTTCTAGGCCCTGTCCTTAAAGAAAACTCCCATAAAAAAACTAAATTGCGGTTGTTAGGCTTCAGCTTCTAGCTAGAGTGGGAAAATCCCTCAGTTTCTTAAATTTTCATCACAGGGAGACACTGCTACACTACATTCTCTTGCTTTTCAGTGTGCCTTTTAGATAAGATATGTCCATTTTAAAAAGTTTGGTTTTCATGTGGTTGGAAGGCACCTATCAGCCTTTTTTCAGCTTCAGCTTTTTTAGTGACTGAGGCGTGGATGCTGGCCTCTTCTTCTGTCTCTCCCCAGTAGTAGGTGAGGACAGAATTGCCTTCCTTTCTTTTCTGCTTCTCTCTGTAGCAATGCTGTGCTCTGTATTCATGACCTTGTGTGACTTAGTTATAGTTGTCTGAGCATGAGTTTGGTTGTTTTAAGAAGCATTTCATGGAAGATGCACTTTTCTTCCCTGCTATTCTTCATTTCTAGAAAGAATCAGGAGCAACTCCTTATGTAGCAGAGATGATACTTAAGGGGTTTTGTCTATTGAGATAACAGGAAAAAATAGTTAAAAAAAAAGGTAAAAAATTCAAATCGCTGGTAGTCAAGTATGTTCTCGCTGTTGAGACAGTTAATATGGGGGGAATGGCAGGAGGCATTTGGGTTCTAGGACTCAGGACTATCTGATCATGTAGGTTTCTGCAGCAGGTTTTCAAGTTTGATGGCAACTCAGAAGCAGAATCTGGTATTTTTAGTGTGGTTGTTGCTGCTTTTGCAAAATAGATTTTCTTTAACCTTCCTGCCTGTGTTTCTGATTGTGATGAAATGATGCACATTGTTTTCCCCCTCCAAATATCCTAGGCTGGACTTGAACCAGTAATTGTTCTGTCTGCAGAGTATTATTAGAAGCGTTTGCCAGTAGCCAGCTTACTCTGGCAAGTTGAACACAGAATGCACAATTACCCTACTTCAGGTTGAGATCAGTTTGAAAAATTCTTATGAGCTTTGGCCAGCTCAGGTACAGAATTTAGTTTTCCATTACTGTATTACAGCTATGAATTGAATTAAAATTATTTTTTACATTCAAATATGACATAAGGTTTATGATGCTTTTTTTATAGAAGCAAATTCTGACCCTCTGTGTTTTGTAATAAGATATTCTCAGGATCCAGTTACCTGGCATAGCACTGGCAAATCAAGGATCAAAGGAAGTACAAATATGATTTATTACAATGAATCTGCCCTGAAGAACATATTTTGAGTTGTTCGTTTGTTGTTTTTTTTTTAAATTATTATTACTGAGAATAATATTCAAGGGATTTTTTTCTGTAAGGCACAACGAGCTGGTATAAGTGCTGATAGCAGAATGAGAAGACACATGCCTAAGTCATAGAACTGCTTAACAGACAGGAAAACTTATGGATCAGAAACAATTATTTGGATGAGCTGGGAGAGTGCAAGCATATACTGACAGCTGTGGACTAGATGACATCCTTGATGCATGTGGAAATAGCTTATACAGAGGCAGTCCAGACCAGCTTGTAGAATTCTTCTGTAATCTTAGTAACATCATTTCTCCCTGGAAACTGGCACACACAGCAGTGAAGAAAAAAAAACAACCAAACAAACACAAAACTGTGCTTGCAAGAGTTTTCATACCTCTTTCTAGGATGTCCAGGCATCAGGGGAAAGAGGTGCAGGCCTCAGCTGTTATTTGTCTTGCTGTTACTGTTCTCTTTGGTAATATTATCTTTAGATATTGACTACAAAGGAAACAAATTCCTCTAGAATTGTAAATCCTTCAAATAACAACATTTGAGCTTCCAATCTAAAAGCAAGCTTTACACCTCTGGGTATGTCTGTCTTTGAGAAAAAAACCCTCGGAGAATCTTTGAATATCATGGAATCACATGGGTTGGGTTGGAAGGGACCTCTAAAGGTCCAACCTTTAGTCCAACCGCCCTGCAGTGAGCAGGGACATCCTCATGTAGATCTGGTTGCTCAGAGCCTCATCAAGCCTGACATTGAATGTCTCCAGGGATGAGGCCTCCATCATCTCCCTAGGCAGCCTGTTCCTGTGTTTCACCACCCTCATGGTAAAGAACTTCTTCCTAATATCCAATCTAAATTTACCCTGCTCTAGTTTAAAACCATTGCCTCTTGTTATATTGCTACATGCCCTTGTAAATAGTCCCTCCCCAGCCTTTTTGTAGGCCCCCTCAGGTACTGAAAGGCTGTTGTAAGGTCTCCCTGGAGGCTTCTCTTCTCCAGGCTGAACAACCCCAATTCCCTCACCCTGTCCTCGTAGGAGAGGTGTTCCAGCCCTTTGATTATTTTTGGGGCCCTACTCTGGTCCCTCTCCATTAGGTCCATGTCCTTCTTGTGTTGAGGGCTTCAGAGCTGGACACAGTACCCCAGGTGAGGTCTCACCAGAGCAGAGTAGATGGGCAGAATCACCTCTCAGTCTCCTGGCCACTCTTTGTTTGATGCAGCCTAGGATGCGATTGGCCTTCTGGGCTGCAAGAGCACTTTGTTCTGGCTCATGTCCAGCTTCTCATCCACCAGAACCCCCAAGTCCTTTTCTATAGGGCTGCTCTCTATAACCTCCTACCTCAGCCTATATTGATAATGAGGATGTTCTGACCCAGGTGCAGGACCCTGCACTTGCTCTTGGTGAATCTCATGAGCTCCTTCTCCAGCTTGTCCAGGTCCCTTTGGTTGACATCCCGTCCCTGTGGTATATCAGCTGCACTATTCAGCTTGGTGTCATCTGCAAGTTTGCTGATGGTGCACTCGGTCCCCCTGTCTGTATCATTGCTGAAGATATTAAACAGCACCGGTCCCAGTATGGACCTCTGAGTGACCACTTGTCACCGATCTCCATCTGGAAATTGAGCCACGACCACTACCCTCTGGATGCAACCATCCAGCCAATTGCTTATCTGCTGAACAGTCCACCTATCAAATCTGTATCTCTCCAACTTGGAGAGAAGGATGTTATAGGGGACCATGTCAAAAGCCTTGCAGATGTCCAGATGATGTCCATTGTTCTCCCCTTGTCCACTGATGCAGTTACTCCATTGTAGAAAGCCCCAAGGTTGGTCAGGCAGGACTTGCCCCTAGTGAAGCCATGTTGGCTGTCTCGGATCACCTTCTTGTCCTCCATGTGCCTTATCAGAGCTTCTAGTAGGATCTGTTCCATGATCTTTCCAGGCACAGAAGTGAGGCTGACAGGTCGGTAGTTCTCAGGATCCTCCTTCCTACCCGTTTTAAAAATGGGTGTAATGTGTCCCTTCTTCCAGTCACCAGGGCCTTCACCTGACTGCTGTGACCTCTCAAATATCATGGAGAGTGGCTTGGTATCTACATCAGCCAATTCCCTCAGGACTCTGGGATTCATCTCATCTGGTCCCATAGACTTGTATATGTTCAGGTTCCTCATGTGGTCAAGAAACTGATCTCTTACAATGGGAGGGACTTTGTACCCCTGGTGCCCACCTTGTAGTCCTTTAACTTGGGACATGTGAGGAGAGAGATTGCTGGTGAAGACCAAGGAAAAAAGTTCTTGAGAACAGGAAACAAATTTGCTGAGAACTGTTTTTTGTTTGTTTTACAAAATGGTAAATTTTATTTTGAAGTCAGTTTCAGACAGAAAGGGCAGGTGGCATGGAGCTCCCCTTGTCCACAGCTGTGGGGAGCCTCCAACTGCCTGTGGGACCACGGCTGGTATCAGATCAGGGCTGCGTGTGCTTCCTTGTCCTGAGGTCAACGGCTTTGTTGAAAGCTGAAGAAATCTCTGTTTGAGTGTCTGCAGGAGAGGACAGGAGCACGCCATGGTCTGGTCCCATCTTTGTGTGAGCCTCCACCTGCAAAGGCAGGATAACAATCCAAAGGGAGCAGCTGTCCTGGCTCACTGTGGGCACCCCCTGCCCACGGCTCTGCCAGGCTCTTGATTCCTTAACTTTGAGTCAGCATCCTTGCAGACATCAGTGAATCTCTGATGGGTGGTTGAGGACAGGAGTGTGCCATGGTCTGGTCTTGTCCTGATGTGAGCCTCCGGCTCTGGAAGACAAAGGAAGAGCAGCCACCATCTGTTGCTCCACGGGCAGCCTCTGCCTCCCTGCCCAGGCCCAGCAGCCCTGCCCTGCCCTCCCTGCCCTCTCGCCTCAGCCCTCACTCACCCAGGTCCCACTCGCCTTCAGCCTGGGCCGCTCACCGCACACCCTTTCTGTACCTGACCTGGTCACCAGCCCCTTGTAACATGGCAACCACCACAGCAACATTCTGCCTGTTGTGATGCAGTCACCATATCACCAGGGGCTTACAGAGCTGCTGGAAGGCCCAGCGCTTGGCTGCCCAGGGAAGAAGAGCTGTCACTCTTCTGCCTTGTTCAGCCCAGTGGAATGGACAAACCCCGAGTTCCAGCCTGTGGGGAAAATGGCCGACATGGAGAGCCCGCTGGCACTCCTGTCTGTGCGAGAACGGCCTGTTGCCTGGAGCTGTGCTCATCTCATGGTCCTTCACCATCCCATCCCATCCTGCCTACCCTGATCCTCCTCTTTGCTGTCAGGGTCAGAGCAGAGTGAAATGGAGCTCGGCATGAGGGTGCAAACAAATAAATGTGGTGTCTAAATGCCAGGGAGCAACTCAGGTGCTTAACATAGTGACCTAGTTCCACTTGGGCTCTCCTACAGCCTAATATCCTATGGTTATACATGAAACTGGCAGATAGGACTCAGGATAAATGCATGAAATATGGTTAATAATCTAATGTAATAGCTTATATACAAGACTTGAGCAACAGATGTTATCAGTGTGCTGAATGGCTGAGTCAGTTATTTAAGGTAAAATACTGTTCTCCAAGAAAAAGAACTTGAGTACGATACTGTTGACCACAGCTATGAAAAGCAACTTGAAGTGACCATGTTTGAAGGAAGATGAACAACAGGTTCCCCATAAAGGCACTCTGCAGGGAGAGGGGAGAGGACTTGCCCGAGGGACACTCTGCATCAGCTCAGGATTGATGAAACAAACTGGTCCAGGATCAGGTGATGAAAACATACCTCTTTGTGGTGTTTCTGGTGGTGCCACGTGTAGATTGAGTCTGATACCAGAAATATAACCTCTGCTTAATTCTTGATTTTATTCAGATATATTTTTTTTTGGCTACCAGCAGACTACTCAAGCTTTACAAGTAGTGATCTAGATTGACTTTGAAGGTAGATAAACTGTAGTTAAATGTTTATCGTAAGCAGACCATAATGTTTGCCTATTAAATTAGTAGAGGTTAGGCTGGTTATGATATGAGAGGGATGTACTGGTGCTGGATTTAATTTTCTGTTTGAATCAAATGTTGGAGTAACTGTCAGGTAGATTGATGGAAGGTAATGGACTTTCTGCTCAAACTCTCCTGCTCCCCATTTTCTTAGGTTTGCTGCTGTCACAAAGTGATGATTATTTGGTCCACCACTTTTGCCAGCTGCTTCAAGGAACACAAAAACCAAGATCTGTTGGAATAATTAATTCAGAGAGATACACCTGCACAATGAGCAGAAATGGTAACATTCCACAGGAATGAGAAAAATCACATTCAGTGGGAAAAAAAAACTTTTTCAATAATACTGGACAGGCATCATAGACTCACATTGCTTCCTGGCAGTTTTGCTTCTCATTTATTTGTAGTTGGAGAGGATTAGGATCACATAAACTGCCAGTAGTGCTGACATGCTTATCTGGTGTGTGTTCCTAATGATTTGTTGTCATAATTAACTGTGCTGATTCTCCCTGTAGATAGGTGGTTTTGGCTCAGAAATTACTGATGTGTCTGACTGCTCTGTAATATTTGTGAATACAGTCTCTGGCAATATGAAATTATGTGTTTGGGGGTTTTATTTCTTTGGCTTAGGTCACATGCTGTTACTTTTAAGTGTGCAGGCAACAATATATTCAGCTGGCTGTGCAACCAGGTAGCCATAATGGTGTCAAGGTGCAACTGTTATCGTATTGAATATATTGATGCACATTCTGTTTAGTGCAGCCTCCTGTTAGCAGAGAATATGGACCTGTCTGTCATCATTGCAGTTTTTTTGTGCTTTTGGTTGGTTTGTTGTTCCCAGTCAGAGCTACATCACCCCTTAATGGTCATAAACCCTTCAAAGGTGAAAAATATTCCCAGTATCTTGCAACCTCACCTTTAGATGTTTTGTTTTTTACAGAAATGAAATGCTGTGAATAGCAATTCCAGAATTTCTAAGGCTGATGCCCTTGCATGCCTATGAGAAGAATATGTCACAGAGGAGACTTTAAGCCACAGCTGCTAGGAGTTGAGCCTGCTCTCTAAGCAGGGTTTGCTACAGCAGAGGCAGGCAATGAAGGAGGATATGTGTCTTCAAGGAACAATTCAGAACCTTTTGAGCTCCTGCTGTCAGACCTACCCTAACAGCTATGACTTGTTTTTAACTGATGTTTCCAGTTCAGCAGGAGGTATGATGTATTCAAGGGCTGAAGGCTGAAAGGCTGTTAGTCCAGTGCACTGTATTTTTTTTAATCAATTTGCTCCTGTACTGTCATATGCATTTCTATCCTAATAACAGAATGCTAGTGCATGGTACAACTTATTTATGCAAAGATTTAAGGGTTGTTTGGTTTTGTTTTGCCTTTTTTTTTTTTTTTTGATGTGAGGGTTTTAATTTTTATAACTGGCATTGTGTCTTGGAAGCAGATGATATTTGTAAAACAGGGATGCTGAGAGACATTATGTTGCCATTAACTGAGCCTCAGTTCTGCTGCTCAGTTGCACTTGGAAACTCCACTGCTGGGTTTACTTTTCTTACTTCTAAGCACTCTCAATTCTACTTACTATATTGTCCTCTTATTTTTCATCCCACCTGTTTTATTTTGGCTTAATGCCAGTAAAGTTCATGTTGGGAACAGCAAAATTGTACTTAAATTCTATTTGCATTCTTTTATTGTTTTTTCTTTCCATGCAATTGCTGGACAGAGAGATTGATCTGATTTATAGACTACAGCTTACTGGGTTTACTTTTGTTTTTGCAGATGTCCAGCCTTGTCTCATCTAAAAAGCTGTGGTTTGCATCAGCTTTTTATAACACCATTGGGATCTGCTATGGTGTATACCATTTTCATGATGGATAACTTGATCAAGAGGGTCATGGGCTACAGCAGTCTAAATAAGTTTCACTTGTTCTAATTGTTCTAATTCATAGGCTTCCAGAGGTGAGGATGTGTCCTGAAATAAAGTGGGATATTGCAATTCCTCCACAGTGAGATTAAGACACATAAAATAATCCAGGATAAAATAATCCAGGACCTTTAGTAAAATGGTGAGAGACAGACCTCCATAGCTTTGTTCTGCTGTTTAATAATGAGCTTGTGTCTGATGAGTTTTCAGCTTGATGTTTGTTTGAGTTTGGCTGCATTTTGAGCACTGCAACCACAATATATTGAGACTGAAGTAAGCTAACAGGAAAGATATCATATATATGTTAGGAATTTCCATGGGGAATGCCCCATGTTTATAAGTTTAATTTTAAGAGTGCTGTTATCCTGTAAAATTAGGAAATACTTTCCCCAGTAAAGCTGTTTAAAATGTTGCTTGTATGAAAGAGAACATTGTAAGATAGGTAACTGGATTGTGTATGGGAGGCTTTTTGATTCATTCTATATTTTTTAGTCTCTGACCTCCTTGAAGGGATAAAGGAGAAATATATAGTATATATACAATACTTACTCTGAAAGTAACTGATAAAAACACAAGTTAGGCTATACTGAGTCGTATCACAGGTCCACCTAGACCAGTATCCTCTCCTGAGCTGGCCAAGAGTAGATACATAAGGTAGAGAATAAGAGCAGAGGAAGCGTGTACAATAACTCCACAGAGTGCACTTGACACCTTCAGTGATTTGTGAATTAAAGGCTTCCTAAACTATCTTTAGTTTAGATAGAATATTTGTATGTAGCTGTTTAATGGATTTTTTAATTATTATTTTTAGTGACTTTGTCAAGTGACTTTTTAAATCTATGTAAGCTTTTAGCATCTGAGGTGAAGATTTATTCAGCTTAACAACTTGTATGTAGTTACTTTTTGCTTGGTCTAGTTTGTCTTCTGATGAACACATACATTAAAGAAGGGAGATGCATTTGATGTAAGATTGCCTCACTAATTGCAACATCAGGCCTTGCACTGGAAATTCTTGAAGATTTTCCGCCTGTGTTTGTTACTGTTGCCTACCAGAATCGTGCTTCTCAGCTGGGTCGTGATTTTCATGTTGGCTGAATTGCTGCTATAATGCATCAGATCTTTTTGTAAGCTGCCTTAAAGATAAGGAGACCATTTACCTGCAAGTGCTATTGACCAAAACTGTCTCAATGCCGAATAGAAGGAACAACTAGCAGAACAGTGTGTCAGGATATGTAGTGGGACTTACTAGCCTGTTTAAACATGGAGGTTTTTAATTTCTGTGTTTTGTTTGTGGTTTGGTTTGGTTTTGGATTTTTTTTAAAGCCAAGACTAAATTTATAAAACTATAAAATTTTCCAGTATGGTCTGGGAGAGACAGCAGTATGCAAGAGCTGATTTCACACTTCATGCTGAGGTTGGCCAAGAGACAGGATTTGGTCGTGTTGCTGTCGCTGTCTCTTTCTCATAGCTGCTTTCATTTCTCCTTCTCTTGCTGTTTCTAGGAAGCCAGTTTTACAGTGTTTTAGGATTGCTCGTCTCTCATGCCTGTCCTTGTGGGCGAGAAGTACGATCATTTCTTGACGTCCTGTACGTTTCCTACAGGAAAAGATGATCTGAAAGTTCTTGTCTTCTCAGTCACTATCTTCAGAATTATGTGTCTTTACATTCTATGATCTGTATATTTTAAAGCTGAAAGTGATGCAGATATGATGAATTTCTTATGCTTGGTCACCCTTTGAATCAGAAACAGCTTTACTGGAGAGATACATTCTTTCCATCTCTTCTCTAGTTCCCCTTTACACCACTTAACATTAACATGCAGAAATGATGCTCTTTGATGTGTGTTCTGGAAGAGATGATACAGCATTACCTCTCCCCCACTCACCATCCTTCCCAACTTCCCTTCTGTGGCTACATTAGCAAATTCAGCTCTAGCAGGGGGCTAGCTGCAGGCTTTGTTGCTAGTCAAACAATATTTACACTCTGTTTTATTGATTTAGAAGGAATTACATAATGCCTAAATTAAAAGCGTCTCTTAAATGTGCTTATGTTTTCTGCACAAAGGTGACTTTATCCCATCTTTTGCGCTTTCTGTGTGGTGTTGGGTTAACATGTGTTACGTCTTGCCATGGATGTAGGCAGTTGGTTTGGTCTTACTTTGGTAAATCCTTTGTCCGTAGGACTGAGCATGTTACTACAGTATTAGTACTGCCTCAGGACCAAATTTTTCATTGTTAATATTGCTTCATGCTGCTGTGATCTAGAACAGCTTGAATTTTGTCTCAGGCTGTAATTAAATCAGCTTTTGGTTTGGCTGCATCACTGGCTATACCAGAGCATATCTACAAATTTAGTTTTGTAATTCTGTATTGCCAAATGTCTGCTATTCAGGGTAGTGCCCTGGAAAATGTTATTTTTTTGACGAAGACAGTGAAGATTTATGTAACTTCTTTAAATAGCAAACATGTTATCTTCGTACACATGAATTGTAACATTGATAAAGGAAAGTGGAATAGTGCACCAGGGAGAGCAATTCTACCTTGCCTAGCTTGGAGTGCTCATAGACTTTCACACTGTATAGCTCCTCTAAAATTATTCTTTGGGATTACTTTCCACCACTAGTCACTAGACTGAAATCTTATTATGCGCAGGCATCATTAATGTCTACATGTACCATACTTTTAAGGTGTTTTGCTTCAGAGTAAAAAACAGTGTATGGCTGACTTTCTCTGGAAAACTCCTAAACTTCTTTGTATCTGCCCTTGTTGCTACTACTGGCCAACATCCTGCTTCTCTTAGCTGCCTTTGTAGCAATCCAGAGCCTCCATTGTGCTGTACTTGTCTTCAAGAAGTGATGCCAAGAGACTTTGCAGTGTAGGCACCCCTGCCTCTGCACCTGTGTGTTAATGTTGTGGGGTTTTATATTTTTGTAATGTCGAGGTTTTAGGACAGTCATTTAATTATAGACTTTTCAATTAAAGAACAGAAGAAAAAACAGCAATAAAGGAGATTTGTGCAGGGATTCTCTGTGATGTGCAGGGAGGCTGGGTGCATAGCATATGCAGAGTGCACTGGTAGCTTACTCAGCTGGTCAGCTCAAATGTTCTTTTGAGTATAAAGGATCCTGGGAATGGCACTAGACTTGCTCATCAGAAAGAAGCAGCACAAACATTGTGCTGCCAAACACAGCATGTACTTTGTCATTGGAGAGCTTTCCAGTTTTTTACTTCAGTACCTGGTGACTGAAAAGGCTGCTAGCCCATACAGATAGAGGAATCTTTCTACAAAAATTAGGAATGTTTTGCAGCACCTTTCTTCTGAATTTCTTTAATACTCAGTTTCTTCTTATTTCTCTTGTATAATTTTGATTGTACCTTAGCAATGTTGGTTTGTATGAACAATTCTCAGCAGCCCTCTTACTGCATTATTCTGCTACTTCTTTCTCCGTGTAGTTATCTTCTATATCTGAATGAAAAGATCTTTTGTGAAGACCTTTTGAGAAGATCTTTTTGAGAAATTTTGCTCATGTTTTGTTTGATCATCCTCTGTCTTGCACTTCTGACATACTTCTGTCATCTGCTTCCTTGTGCACACTACATGCTGGTCGCTTCCTATCTTTCCTTCTCAGTCCATTTATTGCTCAGGAATGAGCTCTTTTCTCTACTTGAGCTCACAATTCCCTGGTGACTTTTTTCCTTTTTTGAGGCCTGAAGAAGTGTGATGGTTGAATGACAGCTCTGGGGTTTTTTTTTCTAATTTGGTATTTATGTTGTTAATGGTATTGTCGGTTAGTTATTATTTAACTTAATAAAGTCACCTGTCAGTCTACAGTCCTGCAGTAATGCTCATTTTTTTAACAGTTTCTTCCATATTTTGGGGAAAGTATCATAGAACTTCCAAGAAAGCTTAATAAAAGATCCATGCTTAATAAAAGATCTGACCTACTTATAAAGCCAGAAAAATACTTTCCAGAAAGACACAAAATGCATTAGGAAGATCTGTTGTTAATTCTGTTTCAATTAATTTTCTTCCAGAATAGTAAAGTTAATGTGTATCTGAAAGTCATTTTTATAGAAGAATTATAACCAAAAAACTCAAAAGAAAATTAGTTTCAGCATAGGCTATCTAGAGCTCCCCATAGAAGCAGGGAAAAGGGGCACAAGATAGAATGCAACTATGATAGGAATAAGATATTTCTCTGTATTTTCATTTGATCATTTTTAGCACTGCGTGTGTGCTGTGAGAAGGACTAATTGATACATGGCTGAAGCCCTTTCTAACCATCCCCATCTTCTTTGCTTGGTGGTCCATCACAGTGATAGTGTCTGTAATCCTAGCCCTGTAAGGGCCTGTCTACCCTATTCATATGCTTTTAGGCTTATTGAATGCAATACCTGGCAAACCTTTCCTATCGTGTTGGATGTGGTCCAATGGAACCCATAAAAACTGCTTATGTAGCAGCTGTTCTGTTAAAGCAAGACCTTTTCGCCTGGTAACAGCTCTTGCAGCATTTGGCATTAGATTGTCTTTGACTTGTTGGCTGTAAGGCCCAAGAGCACCGGACTCCTGCATGATATAGCCGGTAATTGGCACCCTTTTAGCTTGTGCTGCTGACTTGAAGCATGGTTGTGTCTGCCACGTTTGTGCATGGAGCGAGCTCAGGTGTTTGCAAGGTGAGTTTGCCTTCTTTCCTGAGAGACCGGTTCTGATTTAGTCATAAGCAAAACCTGTGGAAAAGCAGCATGTACTTCTGCTATGACCTGTACTAATTTTGTCATTCCTTCTCCCCGCCCATTTTTTCCCCAGATAAATGGCTCGTTTAAATTGGGAGCTACTAAAATACTCTCTGAGTGGCAAATGCAGTGCCTAGCAGCAGTCATCAAGGACGAACCAAACATGAGTGGAGGAGGGGAACAGGTTGACATTCTTCCGGCCAATTATGTGGTCAAAGATCGCTGGAAAGTGGTGAGTAGCTCTGGGTTTCTGCTTCCTTTGGTGGTCCAAATGGATCTCCTCCACCTGTAGTAGTATATAAACTTGTCTAGTTAATCCCGGGCACCAGCAAGAAACAGTGAAGTGATGCGGTTTGACATGTTAGTAAGGTACTGCAAGAAGATGGTTAATATTGCTCTAGTGGTTTTTAAACTGGTATTTTTATAAGACTAAACCTGCCAAGGATTTTTAAGCAGGATTGAACTGTTGCAGCAGGCTGAGTCATCTTTTCGTAAGAAACTTAGAAATCTAAGTTACTGTGGCAAACAATACTACAGATATGCCTATAAATAAATTACATTACAATAAAATAATTTAAAAGCAAATGTCTAAGGTTGGAATATCAGCTATTTCAAAAGTCAGAAACCCCATAGTTAGCTTGTTAGTACAACTTCTGTTTAAATTTATCAGGATACTGACAAGATTTTTAGTTCTTCATGGAACAACTCTCTCATCTGTTGTGCAAGCTGGATAGGGTACACTGAATGAGTAGCCATTTCATCTTTTATGTATTCATTGTATGGCTGCAAATCTCACTGTCTGTTTAAATTCATGGCATGAGTTTTTAATTTCATGCCACTTAAACTCAGCTCTATGCTTCTTATTGCTGTAGTGTCTGTACCACATATATATGTATATATGTTTTATTATTTGTGCTTTTATCAGGCTATACAAGACAGAACTATTAGCTTGCTGCTACAGATAGGGCTTCAAATTTAGTTAAATCTTGATTTTATATTTATTTCTCACAGACTGCTTAATATTTAACACTAAAGTATAACTCCAGTAGACATCATGGGCATCTAGGTATGCTCATAACTTCAATAGATTGGCCCTATCTGTCTTGCCTTAAGCACCCAGAAGATAAGCATGTGATTAATGATGGCTTGTGAGCAGATACTTCAGCAGCTTGACCAGAATCATGCAAGAGTGCTGTGGTAGACATGGGGAGAATCTCATTGTCTAGACATGAGTTTCGTTACCACCAGATTTGTTCGGAGGATGCAGTTTCTCTTGTATATAAGACTTTCTTTTTATTCATAAAGTGAAGTCTCTGGCATGGTGGGGGAAGTAGCATTATTATTATCACCTTAGTTAAAGAAACTATAAAATAACATGTGAAAGGATCCTTGATACTTCTTAAAATTCTGTATGTTTTTTTTCTGAGACTTTTTGTTTTCTGGATCTAAAAGCCTTGCTTTTAAAAAGCTGGAAAAAAAATAACTCCCTTATGTGCCTCTGTGTCCATTTTTAACTTGGATCACCAGCTATGTTGGAATCTTTAAACTCACAGTAGAAGCCTCACTAATTTGAACCACAAGTGATTGTAGTAGTAGCACTAAGTTGTTTCTCTGTGCTAAGTAGCTATGGTACAGCTGAGGTCTAAAGAGACACATGACTCTGAATTTACTTCAGTGCCAGACTGTGGATTGGGTATTTTCAACAGCTCACCTCAGGCAACATATTATCCTTTTGTTAGATTTGCCTGGTGACTGTGGCACTTTGTTGCCCTGGACAGTTCCACCTTGCTCTGTTCTTTTACTCCCCCATTGCCTCCCTCTCTTCCTAGCACTCTGCCCTGGCTTTCTCCACAGCCTTCACTTTTCTGTCTGGCCTATCCCTGAACATCCTATTTATATTTAAGCCATTCAAACTGTTCATCATGCTCTGTGCTTCCTGAGAGCAGATGGAGAATCTCAATTTTCTCTGTGATTAGATACTAAAGCGGAGACAACCCCTATCCCCCCTCCCAAAGCTTTCTGGCACAGCTGAAGGAAAGTCTTGCTGTGCCCTTGCAGCTCTGGGCTAGAGTACATATACTTGCTTTGGCAGAATGATACATGTGCAGCTTAACTGACGTACAGGACTCGAAACATACTCTGTGCTTCTGGACTTCTCAGGAAATACTGCTTGCAGCTTTTATTTGACCCTTCTTGCACAAGTGGGAATTTCCTTGGAGTCTGAAATTTGGCCAGATTGGTGCACGTTCTTTGTAAAGCTGAATTTAGATGCTATCCTGCTGCCAAGCCATTGCTTCCAGTGCATGGTTGTAAATACTCATCCTTCTCTCATTTTCACTTAGATGTAGTGTTGGGGGATAGGGTCTAGGGGTGAACTTGTAGAGAAGGGTGAAAGGTTGGACATGATGATCCCATGGGTCTTTTCCAACCTAGATGATTCTATGATTCTCCATTCTCCTTTACCCTAGCTAGTTATCATTATTTTTCCTACTGTTCATCAAACTTTGATTTTCTCTTTTATGGACAGGGGAGCTAGAACTTCGTAAACGGTGGGAGTATTTTTTTAACACAGTATAAGCAAAGTAACTTTGTTATTGGAAACAGGAGAACCCTGAAAAGCACCCAAAACTCCAAAGAAAGTCTAAAATATGCCCAGTTATGCTCAAAAGGGAACATTTCAAACTAATTTTAAATTTGGTAAAAGCACTAAATGCAGGATTCAGTGACTTCATTGGTTCGTGAATCTATGACAGGTAAAGAAGGGAGCGTGGCTTAAAGTGAACATACAGCTGTAACAGCAGTAGTAACATTTTTTTTTTCTTCATCACAGACCTTTCTGTATCTAGCCCATAGTGTGCAAGCCACACAGTGCAAGCCTTGCTGTGAGTGATTGATCCTGCTCAAGCAGGCGTATGGCATATTTATGTGATGTTGGAGTTCAGCTGCCAGAAGTTTTTTTTCTGTAATTTGCTCTCCCATTGTGACTGTCTCTGGCTGGGCATCTGCTTGAACCTTGTCGCTCTTAGTGCTGGCATACTTCCAGTATTGAGCCAATTTCTAATTTTAGGTTGGTGTAATGTATTCCTCAAATTCCTTTCCTCCTCTCCTCCTATCTGCTGGCTGACAAAGTTTTGACAAATGAAGATTTTAGTTCTCTGCAGTTAGCCTGTTCATAGTTCATTTTCCTGTCACTCCAAGGCAGCAAAGTTTGGCTGCCTGACAGCAATGGGGTTTTTTGTTCTAATTTTTGGAGAAAAGCATGGACAAAGAGTGCTTATGCTTTTTATCAAAACTTTTAGACTGGAAAAATTATTCTTTTGAGTCATCACTCTTTACTTGCAGATATTTTTGTATGCTTTGAGTGGATGAAATTTGGACAGTACTGGAGCCATGTGGCTTTTGCTGGGACCCCAGAGGGTGACTTGATCCACACATACTCCATATGATACCTTGTTCAGGGGAGGGAACAAAGTCAAACATAACTACTGCTTGCTTTGAAGTAGCTATAGATGTTAAGGCTGAATGGATGTATTGATCTATTTCATCTAAACGCTTGTATTGGAGATTCACAACTGAGACTTATTAGCAAGACAGAGTTGGCAGCTCCTGCATCGAGCTTTGAATACAAGTGGTTACTCATGGACACATGTATGCTCTTTTGTCAGGTGCAATCTATGTCTTGTTTTCTTCTGGATTTCTGAGGTTCTTGAACTGAACTTCTGGTTACACTTGTCCTTTTCCTGCTTATTTGAGAAACCTTGCTAGAAGCCCCACAAAATTTTGTGGACTCTTCACAAGGGCCATTTATGGTTCCAAGGGGAAACTTGGGACAAAGAAGGTGCTTTGTCACTCTTGGGGTGTGTTTTGGTCTCACTCTGTGCAAAATTGCTTTAGTGGGTTTTGGCAGGTCTTCAGATGATTTAGAATGTGGCTGGTTGACTTCTTGATTGGCTTCTCAGTTCATGCCTGTTCTGTGCATTAATTTTCCCTTGACATCAGTGTAACTCCAGTTCTCCTAAGCAAGTTGAGTGGGCTCTGCCTCACCTATTGTTAAGTCAGATGAGGCCTGCTAACCATTTCTGGATCAAGTAGCCCATTGATTTGGGCTGCAGGAGTTGCAGGTTTATTTACACCAGTGCTCCTAAAAGGCAATCACATTAGTCCCTGTTGGACCTTGTCAGCATTTGAAGCTTGTGGGTGACAGACTTGACCCTGTCTGAGTTCACCATAGGTTGCTGGCTCTGAGGATGGTCCTTGGCTCTGGATTCAGAGCACATGTTCTTGTTTCTGATCTTGCCACCAATCCTGAGACTGAGCCGCTTGTGCCTTGGTCCTAGAACATTTTCCTGGGAAAGTCTTTATATCTTTGGAAGGCAGACTTTGTTTAAAGCAGTTGTGTCTTATACACTTGCTGAATAAAAGATTAAATTTGTAATTGAAGGCTATTTTTGGTTGGAGGGGGTGTTGCCTTGGTTTTCCAAACTGTCCCTCTGTGAATACTGATTTCTGCTTAGTGGAAGGCTGTGTGTTGTTTTTTTAATAGACTCTGGAGGATTATGCTGCAAGAGTCTTTTCAGGATAAATCAAAAATATTTCAGGATATTCAAAGAAGACTTGAAAGGGAGCCATCTGTGTCCTGTGTAACTACTGATAAATCTAGGGAGGCTTTTGAGAGTGGCTTCCCCCCCTCAGGACATGGATGGTTTACGTTGGTAGTCCTGAGGGACAGTCCAGTTTGGGGAAATCCTGAAACCCCCTAGCTGGAGACTGCCACATTGAGGGGTCAAATAGAGTGGCTTTTTGTAACAGTTTACTCCAAGGGCTTAATGTGATATGAAACCTCTTAGAATACGGAAGAAGCACTGCAGTGAGCTGTATGGTCATCTGACTGTTAGTGGGATGCTGAAAGGAATGAAATCATTTTGAGATAAGTTTGCTTAATTTTACTTGTCTATATGCAAGTCCAAATAGATACCTATGTTTGATGAAATGAAATGTTCACTTGACTCCACAGGCTGTAATGGAAATGTGGACACCCAGCTCACATATTGGCTTGTGAATTTGGGTGGAATGCCTTTGGGTTCTTCAGATGGTCTGAAACCTGATCTTCAGTTACAGTGGGTGGATCTTCCTTCTTTCAGCCTTCTTTCTTCCTGCCTTTGGCCTTAGCAACTTGGGCAGCAAGTGGGAGCCCTTGCCAGTGAAAGAGGCAAAGAAGTCACTGAGTTACCTGAGCCTTCTCCAGATGTCTTGTGACCAGGTTTCCTCCTTCCTTCAGGAGAGGGCCCACATCTTCCCTAGCCTTCCTTTTATCATGATGTACCTGTAGAAGTTTTTCTTGTTTACCTTGCTGTCCCTGGCCGGAATTAATTCTATGTGGGCTTTAGCTTTCCTGGCCTGATCCCTAGCTGCTCGGGCAACATCTCTGCAGTCTTCTCAGACTATCTGTCCTTTCTTCCACTCTCTGTAGACTCTGCTTTTGCTTTTAAGTGTGTCCAGGAGCTCCTTGTTTCATCCTTGTGGGCCTCCTGGCGTTCTTCCCTGCCTTCCTCTTTTCTCGGATGCATTGCTTCTGGGCTTGGAGTAGGTGGTCCTTGAATATTGACCAGCTTTCCTGGGCCCCTCTCCCCTCCAGGGCTTTCTCCCATGGTACTCTGCCAAGCAGATCCCTGAAGAGGTCAAAGTCTGCTCTCCTGAAGTTCATTGTGGTGAGCTTGCTGCGCACCCTCCCTGTTGCCTGAGGGTTTTGAATTTCACCGTTTCATGGTCACTGCAGCCAAGGCTGCCCTTGAGCTTCACATTAGAAGATATGCCCATCTCTCCCTTGTGTCCAGTGGAAGACTGAGCTGAACTCACCTTAGTGAACTCCCACAGAGTAACCATGCAATGAGGAAATGCCTGTGGTAAGCCCTGACTGTAGCCTAGATCTTGAGTTCAAGGTAACAACTGGCTCTGCAACTAAGGAAAGAAGATGACTGCTGATGGCCTCTGGATGTTGCTGAAAAATCAGGGAAAATGGCAGTGCTGGTGATGATAATTAGGACCATCTGGTGTGCTGGGAAAAGTCTGCCAGAGAATAATTTCCATGAGAGGGTAAGAAATGATATGAGGAAGCAGAGGCAGCTTGAGGGCTCTTGGACAGTGAGGTGCATCCTGGAATGTGTGCATAAAATCACTTTTCTGATTCAGCATATCACTTGATCTCGTGTCATCTCACATTTGTTGCTTTGTAGACTTACACGGGTCCTCCAGTTTGGCTGATTTCCCAGGTGAGCATTCTCAGTACCTGTACCTTTCTTCCTGAACCTGCTGCTCTGATGCACACACCCTTTTACTTTTTCTGTGGTAGTAGTCCTAGTCTGTCCTTAGCTTTTCCAGGCTCCTGATCATTCTCCTCATCCTGAAATGAATCACTCCTCCCTCAGTGAAAGCCCCTAGCAGCAGGGTTATTATAAAATATTTGCATTGTACATGACTAGACTTTCCTGCAGATCCTCACAGTGACACTGTCCTCATCATATTACTGTGTTGTTCTATTTATATTGTAGTAACTTTGCATTCTGTCAACTGTGTTGGATATGGGAGCTGTCCTTGTTGAGGGCAGTGAAATCGAAAAGGATTGTTGTGCACTTCTGTGCTGGCTTAGCAATAATTCTTCCTAAATCCATTTCTTGAATTTGCAACCCAGCAAGATGCTTGAGTAGCCCATGTTTCTTCTCCATCCAACCTATATTGTGTTATATTTATTACTGTTGACTTTTGATTGTCATGTTACACATTTTCCCAATGAGATTTTTTTTTAAACCTTCTGCAAATTCCTTCCAAATCCCAACTAAACATTTGCCTTCTGCAGCTTTTACTATCGCTTTCCTTTCTGTTTCATTAATTCATCAGGCAACAGAAGACCTTGTGTACTGAATCTTGAGGTATTAGCTGCATGTTGTTGCTATGCTAAAGGTAGCATTGTTTTGATAAAGATTTTCAATAGCCAGCTCACTTAGTGTGAATTTTCAAGTACAGTTAGGGCTGCACTATAATAATTTATGAATAATATGTGGTGACCTAGTTATTTGTTTACTGTATGAATATGCCTGGTTAGCCTAGTGGAAGGTTGTGAGGAAAAATAACAGGTAAAAGGAGAAGATGACAGGAGTAACAGGAGAAGTTGCTCTGAACAGCAACTCTCAAAGGGTTATCAAGAAAGCTTCAAGAGTCAATAGTCGTGCTGTTAATATGGAAAGCACTGCCATCTGAATGCAGACTGTTTTTTCTTGGTCTGGGAGACAGAAAAGCAAATGGTTTGGGCTGCCTTAAGAAGAAAAAAACCTGCCCTTGAGAGGGAAGGACCTTTGTTCAGGTCATGGACTGTTGCTGGCTAGGGCCTGGCGGCCGGAAGATATCGCGATGTACGGGAAGCTAGGACCCCTCTCCTGACAGCCTGA
>JANHFX010028925.1:16332-58530 GCA_027560015.1 Chloroceryle amazona | reverse complement strand
CCTGGGACTGCCCCAGTGCCTGCTCCACAGCACCAGTGGTGACAGTGATGGAATTGCCATCAGGGGGTTGGGTTCCACGCTGGTTTTGTATATATTTGTAAATATTCTGGTTTTATTATTGTTTTCATTTTCATTACAGCTGTTCTAGTTTCCTCTTCTAATTGCTAAGTCTCTCTCCCTTATTTCCTTTCTTTTCCCCTCTGGGGAGGGAGGGGGGTTAACAGAGAGTGTCCATTTTTTGTCTAAGGGGCTGCTCTGACCCTAAGCTGTGACAACCTGGTGCTCAGGCTCATGCTGGTGGTGTTGCAGTTCCAGAAAATTTTATCCATTGGCCTGTTGTCCGTTCTTTCCCTGCTCCAAATGGGAGACAGATCAATTTAACTTGAATGTCTCTCTGCAATTATCATAGCTCAGCTGATGCTGACACCTGATAAACTGCTGCACTTTGTCTTGATGTCACAGCCTTTAAGAGTGGTAAACTGCATCATATCCTTCTGTGACCCCCTTTGAGGTCTTTATGGCTTCATTTTATTTTGCCTAACACAAATACCTAGGTATTACAGGGGGCTTCAAGGTAGAATTTTATGCAGCAAGTTGAATGAGACATCATTTGAAAGGCAAAATTCCCCTTTGACGTATCATTAACAGGGGCAGAACCCAAGAATAAGTGTTGAGGGATAAAAAGGCTCTATGCAGGAAGGGGCCAGCTTTTTGTGTGTGTTCCTGCTAATCATGTCACCTGTAGATGATTTAATCCAATGAGTTATAGGAAAAGATTAAACCCATGATTGTTATTGGTCTGTTGCCACAAGGAATTACTTGAGAAGGATACGTAAAATGATGCTTTCTCACTCTGTAAAGCCAAGTGTATTTATAAAGTCTCACATCCTGTTACAATGTGGTTGATCCTCTTGCCTCTAGAAGATGGTAATGAGACCAAAGAAATGATAGACTTTGACACTGTTTAGCACTTAGCTTGCACTGAGACACCCAACCTACTGATTAGACCACTCCACACTATACTTTGTTAATTATCTTCCATTTATCTTCCTCTGCACTTCATCAAACAGCTGAAGAATTATCGGAGCAAGGACAGGATAGAGTTTTATTACCTATTATCACCAGTTGTATTATACTTCCTGAAATTACCTTTCCTTCCATTCTACATGAAAAACATTCACCAAACAGAGTTGCAAACTGAAGCACTAAAGGGCTATAGCTGAGACTTTGTGGCTCAAGCTTTTATTTTTAAGGGCTGTTACAAATCCCGAAGCAGCTACCGATAATAAGTGCCCAGGCAGTCTCAGTGCTACAATGGCAACAGCACCAGTAACTGGACTGGTGACTTGCTGACACCAGCAGGAGAGTTCTCTAGACCCTCCAGTGTCCTGTATGTCCATGCAGGAAGCCTGCACGCACCAAACGTTGGCACCTTGCTTGTGAAGCTCCAGACTGCAGAGCACAGTGGGATTTGAGGGCCAGTCCTGTAATTTATGAAAGAAAATTGGGAGGACAGGGACTGAAAGAGGCAACTCCATAAGCAAACATACCACGTGTATGCCCTGTGCCTCCAGATTCACAGCTCATGGGGACCGTGCTTTTGTCTGCTCACCTTCCCCCCTGGAAGGTGCTCGTGGTTATGCTCCTGCATAAAAGCTCTGCCCCTCTTTGGAGCAAGTGCTAGAAACAGGGGTCTCAGGTTTTATTCCTGGGCCAGCACTTTACGTTCAGTAGGGTTATATTTAGGAAACCCTTTGGAAAGAAGATGAGAGCGCAGTGTTTCTTTTATCCCCAGAATGAGCACAGGAGGGGCAGCAGTGATGCATGACTTCCCCTGCAGTGGCTTTTGTGACTCAGCCATCCAAAGGCAGGAGAGGGCAGGTCTTGCTCCATGCGGTTTGCGCAGCAGCTCCAGGAAAAGGCCACTGGAGTTTAGCAGGAAAAGGCAGCAACCTTCACCACAATTTTTCAGATCTTTCAAAGAAACGTTTTCTTCTGCAGGACTGTTTTAAGTTTCCCAGAGTGATCCATTTGAAGCCCTTGATATCTGCCCCTGCTAAAAATAATGCAGAATTGTGCAAGGCTTGTGTGACAGACTCCACTCAGGAGGCGTTTGGCCACTGGCTTAGTTTTGCTCACATCCCCATCACATGCAATGGGTACAAATAAAAGCCTAAACCGACCCTGTTGAAAGAGGCTAACGACCCCAGGCCAGTCCTGTTCATGGTATAGTTAATGATACAGCCACTGTGAACAGACAGGGAAGAAGAAATTACTCTGGACACTGATATGTGCCCTCATTTGGCATCAGAAAGAGGCCTTCATGTAAAAAAAAAAACCAGCCAACCATATGAATGTAATGGGAAATGAGTGCAAAAGGGGAAGTAGTTCTGCTCTAGACATTGTAAAATGTAAACCACATCTCTTTTTGCAGGCTGGTGATGTCAGAGAAAAGCCCTGTGAGCTGGGGACTAAATAACATATCACCAGGCTTCCAAATCCAGCAAGGCAAGCCAGCAAAAAGTGAGTATTTTCTGAAAACATCTCTATGTAATTGAATGCATTTTCCTCTTTTCCCAGCAAATCAGCACTGGCATATGAACCAGCTAGCACATTAATAAATCAGATGAGCTTACCAGGTTGTGTCTGTATATAAATTCACCTTATCTGATAGGATTAGATAACGGAGGAGTAAATATTCTGAAAAACGAAGTGAAGAAATGGATTATTTTTAAAATGACTCCTTCTGTTCTCTTCCTGCATTAGAAAATGTGAAGGGTCAAGTCTGAATCGCTCTGTTCATTTCACTGGCATTAGCTAGGATGACTTACAGCCCAGATCCAAGTTCCTATATTTATATCCAACATTTAAGCCTTACAGTTTCAAAGTATACCTACAATCATAGTCAAAAACACTCTCCAATGAAACACGGATGTGTTACATAAGGAGAATTCCTGAAGCTATAACATTAGGCATCATAAATATCAGCACACGCACACAAAAATATCCCCCAAATGTGTCTCAAAAAATTTACTGTATTCTGGAAACTGAATTTTAACTCTGGATAGATGCCAATGGCGGAGCTGTCAGCCTGCCTGTGAACACTGAATTTGCAGTGAGGTGTTTAGAATATGACATTTTTTAGCTGATACATTCTGAAATACTGTCTTGGTGTTATTAATGTGAGCAAAATAACTCGGACTTGGAGCAAACACAGTCTTGCCTTTGAATGTTCTTAATTTAGACCTGGCTGAGCATACATTTTACTATCTAATGCAACAGATAAATAAAGTCTTGAGTAGATAAGGGGGTTGTGGTCCAGAGCAGCACTTGCAGGATGCAGGCCCTGGGCACCAGTAGCAGTGATGGAGAGACCGTGGCTGGCAGTGTCGCTGTCTGGCCAAAGTGAATCCCTCCATCCTCCTCTCTTGCTAAAGGCAGCAGGCACTGGTAACATTTAATAGTTTGTGGGTACAGAGAGCTGTTTGCAAAAGAGAGGAAATTCATTGGTCCTGTTTTCAAAACCTACTTGAATGTGGTCCTGCAGTTAGGCTTGGTAAGTCATGAGAGGCTTGTTACCTTCAGAAAGGCAAACTCTTGCGAAGGAACCAAGCGATAAAATGCAGCTAGTGGAAAAATATTTCTTAAGTAGCTGTGAAAGTGAAGCAATGGAGGAAGTGCACGCACAGCCCCTGTAGTGCCAAGAGCATCCACCTGCCAAAACTGAGATCTGATGTTCTACCCCAAAGCACGGCATCATGCTCTCCTTAACTAAGAGCAGATTTTGATGAACCCCACCCCAAAGGAGAATGAATGTGTGGGTTCAAATGACAAGATGGAAACAGGCTCATGAACTCAGACAGGTTTTACAAAGAGGCCACGAGGTTAACAAAACTCAGGGAGGCTCAGCTATGCCTTGCACAAACATTAGCTAATTGACAGTGACACATCTCTCTCGCTTCTTATCCCACTCCCAGAGCAAGACCTTCAGGGCTTGGAGCAAGACACCTTCCCCTGTCAGCTCAGCTGCTTGGGGGATGTCACCACAGCCACCACCACTAATGCTAGAGGCAGGATGGCCATGGAAAGGCTGTATTGTGTAGTAGAAGGTGTTGAGCAGGAACAGAGAGATGATGAAAAGCTCACTCCTGTGAGACTGTTAGGGTTATATTTTTGGTGGGCATAAGGCATCTCAAGCCACGGTCACCTAGAGCAGGGCAGTTTTGCAGAGGAGCAGTGGGTGCTGTTCTGGTGTGTCCTGAACCTGAAGCAGTCCCCCAAACTGCTTTTGTCCCATGGACTCTGCTCATCAGCCTTCCCAAGGGGCCCACTGCTTTTCCTCCCTGCCCTGCTCTCTGTGCCCTCCGTGGTTTGTCTTGACCTGCTCCCTGTCAGGGAAAGGCGACAGGCAATAAAAAAACCCCACATGCTCCTTTAGAAACCATCAGGCATTTGGTCTCAAAGATAACATCAGACCTCATTAAGCCCACACTCTGAGCAAATGTTTTCTTTCAGCCCACTTGTCAGTTTTTGGATGACAGAAGCGCATCTTTAAAGTTTCTGGGTAATCCCAGTGAGATAACATGTGCTGGAGCAGGGGTGGCAGGGGATTTGCAACCCAACACCGGCGCATTCGCTGCTCTTTGAAGAATGAGCTGGTTTGCCGCTCTGTTTAAAAGTGAGGAACGCATCCCTGCAACTAGAGACAACCTCTGACACCATCAGGCTCCCAAATCAGCTGGTTTTCTCTTTTCCAGATGTTGCCAAGATAGCTTGGACACACAGCCAGGCAGCCACAACTTCGGTAGCTCTGCTTGCCCCCAGACCAGCTCTAATGGAGCTGGAAAGCTGGTTAATTTGGTTAAACCTTCAACAAACTCTCTGTGATTGCAGCTGCTTCTTGCTGGCCAAATCCTAGAGGCCTCTTGCAGGCAATGCATTCACAGGTTTCACTCGACACTCGGTTTGCATTGAAAAAGCAGGATTTGACTCATTATTTACAGGCAAGCTTCAAAGCCTCTAGTAACCTGTGGCAAAGAGAGATGTCATTTGACCTTTACTGGCTCACTGATGTGACCAAAATGTATCATTCAGAAAAACATGGCATTTTTCTTCTTCTGACAGAGGCCAAAGTTTGTGAAATAACCAAAACTACTTCTGGTTTACTTTCATGTCTCTATTCAGGTACACACACTGAAATCTCTCACAGCCCGAGCAACAGAAGAAGCCAAGACACAAACAGCACAAAACATCACCTCAGATGGTCACAAACATGAATGCAGATGCAGCATCGTTGTTCTTACAGCAAAAACATAATAATGAGAAAAGGATGATATTTTATACGTAGCTTTGGTAACTGGTGACAATATTACAGACAAGCTTCTCTTAGAAAGCATCTGTGGAGCAATTAATCACAACATGCTCATTAAAAGGAAGAGGAATTAAAGTATGTTGATTTTTTTTTTTTATTCCAGTGCAAACTCTGAGGACAATGTGGGAATGAGTTAGCAAAGCCAAGTGGCCTGGACAGCTCAGGTAAAAACTCATGTAAAAGTTTCCTTAAACCAGAGCTTCAAAACCTTTAATAATTTGCAGCCTCAGCAAATTGAAAGCAAACATTTGGAACGAGGTCTAAACTAAACTGGGCTAATGACTCCTTAAAAGACAGCATTAGAAATTAGATGTGCTTGTGCAAAGAGTAGAAAAGCAGATGCAAGCAGTTCTATTTTACAGTTGGGACTGGTCTGATTTCATATTTTCAGGGGTGATACTGGTTCAGAGTTATTTGGTACAAAACATAGTAAGTACTGATGAAATTTGCAGGTCACTTGTACAAAGTACTGGAGATAACAAGAATTTTTATTCCAGCAAAAAGATTCATCACTTGGGAATGATAACAGGAAAAACCTGCATAATGAAGAGGTAAAAAAGTGAAATTTTTATCTTCCATGTCTCCAAGTAAGTTATGTCTAACAGAGTCAGGAAAATAGGAATGCCAGGCTGTAAGATGCTGATGGTGCCTTACCTGGAATATTTGCAGTATTGTGGAAGCTGGCATGGAGGGGCCACAGGTTCAAGAGGAGTGTGTACAGAAAAGGGTTACTGGGATGAGCAGGGAAGTGAAAGTCCCATCGTACAGAAAGAGAACTAGAACTTTGCTTGTTTGCTTTGCTAAATTAAGCCTGTGAGTGATATGATTGCTTTCCATAAGCAAGTAAACAGAAGGGAGAAGAGCTGGGAGCTGAACAATACTGGCACGAGAACAAATGTGTATAAATTATCCTCATGAATAAATTGAGGAGGAAAATCAGAAGATTTCTATTCATCGGAAGAGTAAAGTTCTGCATCTGTCTCCTGGTAGGAATAATTAGAACAAAGAATCTTAGCAGCTTTCAGCCACCATGACTGGGTTGTCCTATCAGCAGAAGAAAATCAGCAGCCGAAAGCCCCTCTCTAGTTTGATGTTCTAACTTCTGCTCACATAGCAGAGACCAGAGGTGCTCTTGGGATATCTTCAAAATATTCTTATAGATAAGGAGCCAAATAGGAAGGAATGCTAAGATGAAAATTAATCTCAAACCTGTTTACCTGTGTTGGGTATTACTCCCTTGCAAAGAAAATCACTGACTCGGTGGGATGGGTTTATTTCTTGTTCCATTTTGTTCCCTATGTTGCAGTTGTCTGCAGGAGCACAAGAAGATTTTCTTTGTTGCTGCACAGGCAAATGTGTCTAGGTACCCACCGGGCATCTTCTTTCCACCAGTCATTTCTACCCCAGTCCTTACCACAAACTTCCCAGGAGCTTGGATCTCCCCAGGGTTGTGGGTGTTGGGTTCCCCTGACAGTCTCGACACCTCCACGAAGAAGCCAGCCTGAGTGAGGAGAAAGACAAGTCTCTGAGAGAGAGAAAATTCTCTCTCTGCAGAGGAGAGTGCCTTCCTTAGGAAATAAATATTTTTCCTAGGTAGAAATCTGTGGATGACTGATAGTTTTTTTTCTCTACCAGCAATTCCTTCTTTTTTTTTTTCTCTTTTAGTGAAACAAAGCCAAGTTATTTGCCTTTTAATAATCACTGATTCAAAGAGAAAAAGTAGTTTATTTCAAATTACAGATTTCATTTAGGAGATCCTTAGGTATTTTCTACAATGAAAGAAACTGGAAAATAAACCACTGCCTTTCCAGGAGATGCCTCTCATGACTAGAACAGTAAGGTAGCATCAGGCAGAAAGAGTATCCGAGATGAATTCCCAGTCTGGAGTCTTGGACATCCAGTCTCCAGCATCCCATTTGAGCTCTTGAGGCACAGGAGTGTGTTTCTGATTTATAAACAGTTATACTCTGCAAAATTGTTAAATACAGATTAGAAAAAAGAAAAGCTTGAGTAATTTGGTAGCTCGAGGAGTGGGAGCAGCTGGACACTAGTCTTGGCTCCAGTTAGTGCTTGCCCACATACACAAATAAAATACTTTTACCAGAAGAAGCCGAACAGGCCTTTCTGTTACTCCTCTGTATGGCTCAGATGCTAGGGCACTTTGCTCAAAAATAGGTATTTGGAAGTCTGAGTTCAGCTTCTGCCTGCCTCCTGGCAGAGACTGGGTATGAATCCCGATCCCCTCTACCCTTGCTGGGTCTGCTGATATGCAAGCAGCCGAAGGAAAGGCACCTTTGCCTTGCTGCTTTTGCAAATTCATTCTTGAACTCAGCTGCAAGTGGAAGCAGCTCCTCAGAGAAGTGCCAAAGCACAGTCTGCATCTCAGCTGCTTTCTTACTTCGATTCAAACTATTGAATGCAAAATGAAGTCACAGAAAATTTCAACTGTTCCATTTGCTGCTTTGAGAGGATTTCTCTTTGTCAGATGAGACATTGACCAGAAGTGTGCCAAGCCCCAGCCTCAGCGTTACTTGGACATAAAGTCCCTTCCTGGTCAGGGTTGCTTGGATCCCCCCTGCTCCCCTCCTGTGTCTTGTGGGCTGCCTTTGCTTGCACAAAGCCTTTTCTTTGTTATCTGCCTGTGGATCCAGAGCTGAGGTACTTCTCCTTTCCATCTCAAATGCATGTTGTGCAGAGACAGCACTGTGCTGACAAATTACCAGGGGAAGATAGCATGATTTAAGCACAAACATCTCAAACTTTTGTCATGGTGCTCTATAAATACAACACAACAGCATACAGTAGTCTGCTCGGATCAAATGTTTGCGATGAAAGGATGTCTGCAAATCTATTTAAAGGGGATTAAGATTTTAGCTGGCTAGATTCTGGGTCATTGGTTTAATGTCTATATTATTCAGTGCTGTAGTATCTGCCTGCTACACAGATTGCTTTAACATCTATCCTACAGCACGCTGTGCTAATTATGCTTCTCATCCTCTGCAAGGCATTTTCAGATAGGAGCACAAAAAGTGCTGTACAAGTGGCTGCTATGCCTATGACACTTTGTTAGCTGCCTGGCTCTCCCCTCCCACGCCCCCCAGCCTCCCAATCCACACGCACACATCTGTGTGCTGTGCTCCTTTGTGAAGTCCTTGTAGGCACATCCCCCTAACGAGCCATGTTTTCTCTTGCCACGCTAAACTGCCAGGAGGATGCAATAGCAGCCAGCAGCAGCAGTACTGTCGGTTGTTGCTAAACCAGCAGGAGCATGAACATACCTAGGACTGGTCCCATGATTTTATTTTTAAGGGCTAATGAGAGAAAGTCAAGGAGGAGAGGATGGTGTAGAAAAGGGAATCATTTTGTGTCAGAACATTTCAATCAAGCAAGAATTTTTTGACCTGAAGCTATTTTTTTTTATATATATGTTCAGATTATTTATTTCCTTGCTTTCTCCTTTCAGCTTTGGGTTGATTTAAAGAAAGAAAAAATGGAAAAAGAAAAATAAGAAGCCGGTTTATCACAGAGAACAGCAGAACAGATTTGTTTTGCTGGTGGAGACTCCCCTCCTTGCTGGAGGTTGGGAGAGCAAATCCACGTTTGTCAGATGCAAACTGGATTTCCCACTTAGGCAACACTGCCCACCCCCACCCCCCCGCACACTTGCAGAGGCTTCATTTCCCAGCAGATTTATTGCTCACTGAAAACACCCCAGCTCTTCCTTTGCCAGCCCTTTCACATTTCCCAGCTCTGTTGTATGGAGATTAGAGGCAGATGCGCCTACAGCCCGCATCCAGGAGCTTTGTCTACTGCTGCAGAAGCCCCCGCCTCTGCTCCTGCCCCAGTGAGATTTCCCCAGCAGAAAGGCATGCTCTGTTGTCCTCAAAGCACAGGAGCAACAGACCTGTGATGACAGAAGCGTGATAAATAGAGAATAATGTGTCCTGCTAGACAGAATAATGAGATTACATATGAGCTGCCATATCATATCAATTAAACCATTGGCCCTTTTAGTCTGGCAAATCCATCCTGCCACAGTGATCAGTGCTTCGGGGAGAGAGGGGGGGGAAAGGGAGGGCAGGACTGACATAACCTGCTTAAAATAACCCAGAAGCTCCCAGTGCTGCTCCCCCAGGCGGGATGGGTTCGGGTCCGGCACGAGGCAGGGGTATGCCCTCTGGGGCAGCCTGGCAGTGGGCAAGGCTTCCAGCTGCACCAGGGCTCTCAGAACTACTCACTTTGGGGTCTCTGCCCCAGAAGGAGAGTGGTGGTGGGGCAGATGGCCCCAGTCAGCCCCTTTTGCAGGTTGCAATGATCCTGGAGCTATATGTGCCAGCAGCCCAGGAAGCACGGTCTTGTCCTTCTGCTTGGCTCCCCTGGCTCCAGCTGGTTGGAGTGTTCACCCCTCCTGGGTGACAGCTGACAACGTCCTGAGCACTCATGAGGACTGCTTTCACCCTGACAACTTAAAAGTGCGTGCAGCATGCTCTCCTGGCCTGCTTTCCACTGTGACACAGCTCTTTCCCATGGAAGATGCAGTACCTGCCTTGAACAAACGTTTAATGGGAAGATCCAAGAGGCAAAGTGAAGCACTCAGCAGAAAATGTCCAGACCCCTCACCCTGCTGCCCAACCAGAGCTCTCCTGACACATTCTCAAGCAGCAGGTCCAGCTGCCAATGCAAGGAGAGTAGTGTCCCCCGGTATGGGGCAGTTGTATCCTCGGAGATGTGTTCCTCTCCCAGCGACTGTGGGTCTAATCAGACGTGTTTGGGTTAGTTACTCAAGTAATGTGTTGCCTTTCAGACACTGTCGTCATGAGCTAGCCGTGAGCAGGGTCTGAGAAAGGGTTTGAATATAGGCCACTGACATTCATTTTGCTTATAGTGCAGTAGAAAACTCCATGAAATCAGGACCACTTGTTCTCCATCTGACCTGTGTTGGATGAGCACGCTAGAACTGCCCTGACTATCCCCAGGGTACCTACCCTCGCAATAGGATGGGATGTCAAACCTCCCTGCCCTTCCTCCAGCTGCTTTCAGTACATCTCTAGTTCAGAAAGGTTTAGAGGATTGTTCCAAAAGCATTTCTAATAAAGAGTAAAGCCTGTTTCCCTACCCTTTGCAGACTTATTCAGGATTAACTGATATCTAAGAGGGCACAAGCTGCACAGGATGCTTTCCCTGGGGTTGGAGTGCTCTTGGTGTCTCTTTCCCATGCAAGGCCACTGGTGACTGTGGGGTAAGTTGCTACATCAGATCTCTCCTCAAAACTCACCTTCTTGTCCCACCTGCTGTGACCTCCCACCAACTTAAGGGCCCAGGAAAAAGTGAGCAAAGGAAAAATTTAGTGGAGCCAGCAGAAACAGTCAAAACCTCCAGCAGATTTGATCGGATGTCTCCAGACAGGCCACGTGGGACCAACCCTCACATCCCACCTGGACTCCCTGCACCGGGATGTGCAGCTCTCCATGCTTTGGCCATACAGCAGGTGTCTGTGACTGGCTTTCCTGTGATCATGGGTGCAATGGCCACCAAGGTCCCCTTCCTAAGTGGTATGAGCCTGTATTTGCAGAGCAGCAGTGGGTGTCCAGCACTCAGAGTCAGGGGAGAAGGGGAGCAGAGGGGAGTGAGGAGTACAGAGAAAATTAAGCAGCAGGCTAAGAGTTGGAGAATACACTGATGGGAAGCGACCTGCAGCAAAGGGCAAGAGAAGGAAGATCAAGGGAATGAAAGATAATTCCTGAAGGAAATGGAAGATGAAAACATCAGCTCTTTAAAACAGAGGAAAGCATTCTGGTCACGTATGGCACCGTTTCTCAGGTGGGCTGGCTGGTGCCAGGGACAAAGCTTTCACTCCCTGATGCAAGATGTAGCTGAGCAAAGGTTACATGGAAAAGATGCAGAAATGACATTGCTTTCTAATCCAAGGTTTTCTGCTACCTGAAATGACAATATTACTTTAAAAATTCTGGTTTTTCTGTGTTGTTTTGGTTTTATTTTTCTTTTTTTTACTCACTTTACACAGAGTTTTAAAGGCAACCACTCATGACAACAAAAGACGAGTTGCAATGAAGTATCTTTCACCTGGTGAAGGCTGATGCAGTGGAGGGAATTTAAAAATGCAATGATTGCTACCTAGGGGGTGGCAATGCTGCTAGTTCTGGCCATCCTAGTTTGTGGAAAGATACCCCAATAGCATCAGAAGGGAATAAATGCTATTTGGCACCTTGGAACTTCACCTCTGCTTGCAATTTACTTCTGGTAAGTGATATTACTGTAAGGAAAGATGCCTTTTCCAGTACATTTCATACAGTGGGGGAAACTGTTTTAGTAATGGGGGCTGCTGGTGTAGAAAAAAAGGCTATAGCTTAAAAATGGCCTGGGCCTGAAGGGAAGTCAGAGCTGGTGAGCAATGGGGGTGGCCATTGGATGTGAGCTCCTGGGCAGCTGCAGCATCAAAGACAGGCAGCCTCCTAAGACTCAAAAGAGCTAGCAAATATTTTTCTTCCCCTTTGGCAACCAGAGGGACCCTGCAATACTTAGTGCTCAGCAGGAGCAGAAATGAAGGGGGCTGAGTCCCACTCTGGGTCCCGTGCATAGGGAGAATAGGCTTCAGAGAAGATGCCTTCTGTGCACCTTATAACAGCTTCCTTCTGATGAACCTTTGGCTTCCCTCAAGCTGGTAATGCCTGCACAGTTCCAAAACAGACCACATGTAAAATAATGAAGGAAGCCACTGGAAAAACACTGGCAAGAAGTAACAGATTAATCTGAAAGGCATCCCCCTGACAGACACACACCAAGTTCCTTCTGAGTGGGGAAGAAAAGGTCTTCAGCTGATGCAGTGTTGCACATCAAGTCAAAAATGTCTATGACATTTTGGAAATGTTGGCAGCTTGGGGAAATGAAGCAACTTGCCCTGCTCTCAAAGTCCCATTTGTCCCAGCAGGGATTGAAGCAAAGGCCCAGTAACATCGCTGGAGTTGGTTTTTCACTCCGCTCTGGAAAGGAACAGATGTGCTGGGCTGCACTGTGTGCTGAGGCACTGGTGATCTGGGAGGACTGGGCTAGGAGGCACATGAAGCAGCTCCCCACAGAGTGAAAGTTCGCATCTCAGCAGCATCGCAGCTCAGAGAAAGGGGAACTGGAAGGGCTGTTGGTGCATCACCACCAGCCATGTGTGCTCATACCTGACTGCTCTGCACAGGGGAAGTAAAGAGCTAACACTGAACAAGAGGCTGAAATGTGTTTATTTTTGCTTCATATCTAAAGCTTACTGCCTAGGGGACAAGATGTGAACTCTGCTTTTATGAAGGATTGTGTGGGTGAATGTGTCTGCAAGAGTACTCTGGCCTGGCTGCACTCTGAGCCCTACTGTGGCACAGGTGTGGGGGCAGAGGCAGGGGCAGCTCTGGGCTCAGACTGGAAGTAGAGAGGCAAAGTCCTGTGCCTGGGAAGGAGCCAGCCCAGCCCCTGTTGCATAGGGCAAATAACTCTGCAGGCAGTGAGGAGTGGTGTTTGAAGAGCCCTGCAGAGCTGGAGCACCCTACGAGTTCCAGCTGGCAGGGGTTCTTGCCCGGAGTGAGAGTGCTCGGCTGGGGTGGGAGAGCTGCAGCCTCAAGCTCCTCACCTGCCTGCTGCAGGTCTGGGACCTGGGTCTGGTATGTTTAATTTAGCTGAGCAGGTCTACAGTGGGGACTGGCTCCAAAAGCAGGCCCTGCTCTGGCAGGGGGGTTGGACTCGATGATCTTTCGTGGTCCCTTCCAATCCCTGACACTCTGTGATTCTAATGAAAACAAGTGTTTCAGAGCACACCAAAACCTGCTGTTCAGCTGCCTCACCTGAGAGGACAGGACGTGCTCACCACCCCAGCTGGCTCTACAGCTCTTGTGGTAATAAACAACCCACTCAAGACAGACTTACATTTGATTTATCCTTTGGACAGATCTCTCTGCTTTGCAGGGCAAGGAGAGCTGGCAGAGACCAGGGGTATTCCCACCCCACGGAGCCAGGAGGCAGGGCTGGCAGCCCTGGGCTGTGTGTAGCCAGCATCTGAAGTCAGATCCCTTGGGGAAGGGGAAGCTGCAGTTGACAGGGCTGGTTTATTCTGGGTGAGGTTTTCTCTGTGTGGGGCTGGAGACAGGCAGTAGTTTGAGTGATGCATAATAGTGGCATTAAAGCCACTGGGGCAAATTCTTCCTTGCTGTAAAAAAGGAGTTGTGAAATCCTACTTCTAAATTTAGGGGGAAATTTCTACGTCAGCTAGAGTTTCTCGGTGAGCACATTGTAAGAGCTTGCTCAAGCTGTGAGTAGAATAAGCAGTGACATTGCAAAAGTCAAATGACTGCTGTGTGCTCTCTGTCCCTACCTGACCTGTCTTAAAATCTCTCTGAGAAATACAGAAAGCTGGGGAATGCATCCAGGCCTTCGGTGAAATGTCACACAAGTGAAACTGAGTGAAGCCAGCACCTCTGCTCCATCTCTCTTGGGATGTCTTCCAGTCAGAGACCCAGTTGTGGCCTCGTTAGCTGTCCAGGGCTGATGCCACCTGACAAGACCAATGTCCAGAGCCATGCCCTTAGCTCCCGCTGTGAGCGCTGGGTGCAGAAGAGGATGCTCAAGATGTCTTGTGCAGCACCAAGGCTCAGAGCCTCCTCCTTGCTTTACTGGGGGAGAGAGTGGAAGGAAGCCCACGGGTACCTGTGTGAGCCCTGCAGAGCTGCCTGGAGCTGGGAGACATCCTTCTCCCAGACACTACCTTCAGTGCTGGCTGCTGCAAAGGGGATGGGAATTGGTCTGTTGTACAAAGCTGGTTACATAGCTGTTATTTCCATTCGTTCATGTGATTTGATGGAGCAGGTCACACATAAGCCACAGGCACTTCCCATTAGCAGGATGAGATAACAGCACAATAAGACTTTTTTTTCAAATTGATAGTTCTGAAGTGTTTGGTTTTTTTCTTTTCAGTAATAATTTTTATAACACTGGCGTTATAACCACCTTAGAGTACAACTGTTAACTTGTAAGATGATGATTTACCTAGCAGTCATTTTTTCTCATATGTGGATTTATACTACCCTGCTATGTGTTCCTTTTGAAACAGTTAGGATTTTAACATCATTAGCCTAATATTTAGTCAGAATATATGTTTTATGATCCTAATAAAAACCAATTACAGTGAACTACTCACCTCATAAGTCATGATATGCTGGTCTTTCGAGACATTACACATGCTGTTGCTGTGCTTGGTGGAAACTAGACAGCCTGAGATGCAGCACCATGTCAAACCACAGAAGAGGTGAAAAGCTAAACTTCACACTCAAAGGAGAGATATTTTAATGGCTGGCCTTTTGGTGTGGAAGCTTTTGCATATATTGGGAAGAGTATGCTATACAGTCTACAATTTTTTTATATTCCTTTGTGCTTAGGGACCAATTTAGATTTGTTCTGGGTGGAAGCAAAGTTTTCCTTTGTTTTACCTCTATTCCCCAACTCTCTTGCTCTCACACCATGTCTCTGGTACCCTGCTGTCATCCCCCTCCCAGCCTTAAGCACAAGTGGCTTTCTCTGCCCCTGGGGAGGATGCTTTGTAGCTGGATGGCTTCCATAGGAGGATGGAGCTGCCATGGAGGAGGAAAGAGGCCACCACGCACAGGCTTGTGGGGCTTTTCTCTGAATTTTATTTTGAGTGCATTGTAAGGCAACAGAACCGGTAATTACCTTTCATCTCAGCAGTAAATGGCCTCAGAAATTAACCCAAAAGGCCTTGAATCAGTAAACAGCAATTACATGAGCTCTCTCTGGGGGAGAGGGTGATGTCATGGTAATTTTGAATAAATAAAAGCACTTGAAAATTGTAAGAGTCCAGGCAATTTTACACTGTCATCCTTTCAGATTTGATTATTCATAGGTTGTGTTTCAGCTCATTAAGGCTGTTTCACAGGCAGCTGACTGCAAAAATTTCTGTCTTTTGCCTCATCCCATCCCCTCAGTGGGACGAGAGGTTCAATCCTCTGTGCATACCCCCACCTTTCTTCCAGGTGTCTTGCCTGGCCGTCAACCTCCACCTGCTTGAAGCCTCCCCTGGCATCCCTGATCCCCAGTATTCACTTTTCTGCTCGGCTGGCCCCTCTTCGAGCAAGCAGCAGGCGGCTGCCCCAGCACAGCTGGTCTCTGCCCCATGGACAGTGGATGCCCTTTCGGGTTGCCACTTGTACCTCTTGTGTGTGCCTCCATCTTCCCTCCTTGCCCATGAGAGTCTGTCCTCTAAAGAGGACACATCAACGTGGGACATTTCATTTCTCCATGGCCATGTCACTCGCCTTTGGCCACAGCAGATAAATTTCTTGATTGCTCTTAGATTATGTAGTTGGATGTGATTGCTGTGACCATCTGGTCTGATCTCCACTACTGTTTAAGCCACAGGTCTTTTCTGGATTATTTCCTGCTGTCTTTTCTATAAATAGACACTAAAAAATTCCAACTCTTAGCTCATTCTTTCTGATGATGGAGCAGCCACCACAAGTGCTACTTGTTTGCTGCTTTCTATTAAAAATACATGCTTTATTTCCAGGCTGAGTGTGCCAGCTTCATCTTCCAGCTGTTACATCCAGTTACATCTTTATCTGAAGAACCTTCTTTCCCATTTCTGTTCCTCAAATAGATGCTAGGTTTAATTCTTGTCTTAAGCTAGGCTTTGTTAAAATTAACCATCTGAGCTCCTGTGTTTTTCTGCTGTGTTTGCCAGTCTCTGGCTTGTTCCGAAGTACTCTGAAATGATTGGTATTGCTTTTGCACTGAGTACAGGAATAGAACTGTCTAGTCCTGACTGATATTCTGTATTGAAAGAGAATATTTACTCTTGTGCACTGCAGCAATGTCTTGGGAAAGACTTTCCCCCTCCTCAGGGTATATATCCTACAATATTTAGGAGTGTTCCAGCAATCAGAGAAATAAATTCTTTTATCTTTGCACTAGCGAGACTTAAATCACCTTGAAGACCTAAGATACATATCAGTGATGTGTCCTGCTTCCCTTCCTGTTCCTTCACTAGTACCCTGACTGCAGGTCAAAATGTTTTCAATGTTTTTCTATGATCATTCAGCACATCACCGTTCCCAATTCATTTTTAAACAGTTATTCTCTCAATATGACCTGTGCTCTTTTCCCCTAGGTGTAGGGCTTTACAGCTGGTAATTTCTTGGCAGGTATTTTTCACTTGCATCCAGCTTAAAAAAGATCCAGATCAGTCTCTAGTCATCACATTTCCAGTCTTTTTACTGTCTCATAAGCTTTGTGAGGGATTATTCTACAGTTCCTTCCACAGCAGTGGTAATTATTTGGAATAGCATGTGTACATAAACTAAGCTTCATGAAACATCTGCAAAATCAGGCTTTTTTGTAAATGATTTCACATTTACAATTACATTTTCAGATCTCCAGGTTAACTACTTTCTAGTCTTTCTCATTTCCTATGAGGAAATCTTGCTAGTTTCTTATTCAAAATGACACAAGCTACCAACCCAAACAGCTTTCCAAAGACTGTTCTTTCAACCCTGTTCTGTATTAGCCAAACTTGGAATTGTCCTGATCTTTAAAGAATAAAATCACTTTGAATATCATTTTAGTTTTCCAAAATTTGTGTGAGTTTGTACTAATTGTACCTTTCTTCTTTCTTTCTTTAGGAAATTAAATTCTGTATCACCTGTCTGGTTATTCTGTAAAGTTTGAGTTCAGTTTCTTGGAGCTGGTATCATGGGATCATCTCATTTACCTTTTTCATACTGACATCCCACTGGTTTCCTGCCAGTGCCCTGGATCTTCCCCAGTATTTCAAGATGCATTGAAAACTAACATTACTGATTTTTTGCCCTCTTTCTAGTGCAGTGGTTAAGATTCCTTAAAATCTCTGCTTTGTCATCACTACCCTCTTTCTGAAGTGGTCAACCTGCAGGAATGGTGGAAGTTATTTGGCTAGAAATCTGACAGGTAGCTGCTCCCTCATGGGGGACAATAGTATGTATACCTCAGCCGAATGAACTCGCAGGTCAGCTTTGCTTAAAAGTTCAGATCATCCCAATTTGGATCAAGAAACATCCACAGATTTCAATGCACTGATTATTTTTTGAAAGGAATTTATGCTGATAAACTAAAAAAAGGAAAAAAAAAAAAGAAAAAGAAAAATAGCATTACTTTTTCTAAAAGAATTTTGGTCCCTTTTGTTGAAAACTGTGCTGTTGGCCTGCCACTGAACCATTCATCTATACTGTATGTTCTGCACGTGAATGCAGTACAATAGTGGAAAGTATTAAATATTCATCTTTTTCTCCAAAGGAAAGCTGTCTGAAAAGACTTTGCTTAAACCTTTACTCTGCTCGAAGCTTGCAGTGGCTCAAAATGAAAAGAGAAGTTAAGACTAATATAGCATGCAGCACCACTGTCATTCTCAGATACTAAAGGCAAAAAAAAAAAATACAACTCTCTCTTTTAAGTGGTTTCTGAATCATCCTGAAGTATTGCAGCATATGTTCCCATTAGGAGCAGCATAAGTCACAGAACAGTCTTTGCTTATGGAAGGTTCACATCTGAATTGCTGGGCCATTTGGGTTAAATTGCATTTAGCTGCTTAGCAGAGCCAATGAAGGTGCTAAGGGAGTTGCTAAAAAATCTTTCCTGCAGTAGGAATTTGCTCCACGGTGTGTTTAAATCACTAGAATCAAAATTCTCACACCGCTCATGGAAACAGGCATGGCTAAAAGTAGCTGTGGGTAATGGATTTAATGACCAACTACTCCAGCTGAGGACGGCGATCTGCTCACCTAACAGCCATCACACATTTGTTCAGCCAGACCCGAGAGCCACGCAGACTTTCAGCTCTGTGATGAGCAGTCGGAATTAGCAATACAGAGGCATTGCTGGAAAATAAAACCCTCCTGGTTTTTTATATGGGTGAAGAACTTCCACTCAGCTTTTCAAAACTAATATTCACGGCAAGACATGCAACAGAACTGGAAATGTCACAAGCTGAGAGACACTGGCCAAAGAGCAGATTAGAATGGAAAACCTGTGCAGCGTGACGTGTAGCTCTAGAGACAGCTTGAACACCTGTGTGTGGGGCAGAATCATGTGCCTGCACACCTATACACATCAGCATTTCACTTCTGTTGCATTTTCAGGGTGGAGCTCCACAGAAACTCCAGCTGCAACCCGCCTGCGTGCTACCTGCGCACAGACAGGGTTGGAGGGAAGCTCTGCTGTGATGCTGCTTTCACTAAATAGACAACAGAAGAGGGGAGAGGAGATGTCTCATTGCAAAAGAGAGGAGAGAAGACACCGGGTTTGGCTCACCTCTCCACGCAGAACGAGGAGGTACAGTGCACAGTGCTGGATGCTGAGAGGTGATGAAGGAAACAGATTGTTACCAGACTGCCAGAGCAACTTGGGAAAAGAGTTCTCATGATACAAAGAGAAAATCTGACTGAACAAAATGTTGTCCTTTTTTATTAAAGCAGCGTCCTGCACAGAGAGTCTCTCCTCTGTGGTTTTGTGCTGTGTGACGATGTAAATGTTTAGCACTGTCGCTGATCAGCAGGACTCCAGCCAACGCAGCTTGCAGCAACTGAAAGCACACATCTGCTGCTCCATGAAGTGGTCTCAGCCTAAGAGTGGCTGGAGTGTGGCTGTTGCTGATGGGAGTGTGAAATGATGTGCCTCGGTGGCTTCAGGAGAGGTCTAGACTGAAGCGAGTTGCTCATCCTGCATTGCCAGACAGTGGCCTGAGACAAAACTAAATTCAAGTTCAGCAGGAAGCTCTTTCAGAGAGCAAAGGATTGACCTGGGAATCTGGGGCTCCCTTTGGACATCGTGTTGTGGGACTGTATTTGGTAAGAGGAGATGTAGCCACCTGGTGCAACAGAGGAAATGGAGATTTGGACTTGGAGCAGAGCACTTGGTGGGGCAGAGCTCGTCTCTGTTGTAGCAGTGAAATTGGTGCGGACCTCCCGGAGCCAGGATCGGCCAGGAACACTCCTTGGAAGTGAGTGCTAGAGGTATAAGGTCACTGAGGTATCAAAAGACATAGAAGTGCAAGATGAGAGACATAACCATGTGTGGTGAGAGAGGGTGTACCCAAACGAACAGCAGCTTAGGGGCGTGATGCTTTCTGTGAACTGAGTTTTCATTTGCTTGCAGTGATGGTGAGGATATTTCACAAATTAATCATCGGCCTCAAAGCCAAATGGTAATTTCTCAGTATGGAAGAGTCAGAGGCCTTCACTCAGTCTTCTGCTCCAACCATCAGGATCATCTTTCTCAGGCTACACTTGTATATGGAATGAGTGCTGCTCTCCAGGCATCCAAGTCCTCTTCCTGCAGTGTGGCAGCGCCTGCTTGATTTGCCACTGAGTGTTTCTTCAGGCAGCATTGTCTCATAGAGACAACTAATCTCAAGCAGTCAATCACCAACTTTGTACTCAGCTGTAGATACTCACCTGGAAAATATAGGCCCCTGGGCACCATGTTCTCTAAGAGCGAAATCCTATTTAATCTGTCGTGCAGTTGTGGAGCTGGATATCTGCAGATATCTGGAGTATTTGAAAACCTGGAGTTTGTAATAGTGCAAAGCTTGCAACATCTGCAAATACCCCGAATGCTGAAGAGCTGAGACAGTTATACTATTAATTAAAATACTGAAAATAGTCCTGCACCCTGATTAAAAAGCCTCAATGCTCCATATTCCAGACTTGCTGCAAATGAAATGTGAAGGGCTACGAACGAGGGGGTTAAGCCATCATGCAGTGCTGCTGTGGAGATGGCTGCTATTTATCATTGCCTCCTCCTGTGAGGTTGGAACAGGCAGCCTGAATGTCACAGGTGCTATATGTACAATTCTGGTTTCAGGTCATCTGCATGTACAGATGCTCTAGACAGAGGAGTTGATAAGTACAGATGTGTCTGTTGCAAGGCGCTAAAGAGGCTGGAGATGGTTATTTTAGAAAAGCTGTGTTTCAGCCAGAAACACAGTTTCAGTCACTCCATCCCTGGCAACCTTCCAGTCACCAACAGCTGGCAATTAACACTTACACAAAGATGCCCAAACTTTGTCCAGCCAAAGGCTTCAGTGGCCACTTGCCAGGAGCTTTAGGGCTGCACCTATTTTACGCAAAAGGGAGCAGATTGTGGCTGATTTAATCTTTCCCACGGAGCTATGGCCCACAAAGCCTTTTGCTTCTGGCATGCTTTGCTGTACCCTGATCAAACCATTGCCCCATTGTGGAATTCAATGGGCCACATTTAGCCTCAAGGTTGTATTCTGGTTTTCCGTGAATTATGTTAACTGCTGAGGAAACCCACAAAGCCTTTCAATCCAAGTGTGGAAACGCAGCAGTTAATCACATCTCTTTGTACACGAAGAAGGGAAGAGAGTTTGCCAAGATATAGTACAAGTTCTGATGATATAATTTTAACAGTAACTACAAACAGACTGCTCGTCATTTCTGCTGAGCGTTATGCAAGAGAGAAAGTTCTTGACCTGAAAATGTACAGACTCATTATAAGGCAAGGCAAGAGAAATAAGACCCATAAAAATCCTTCAGAAGAAGAAGATGCCATTGTGGGAGACAGATGGCAGCTTCAGTCCCCACCTGGAAGGGATGACCCTCTCTCGGACTGCCCCCGAGCTTGGTGATCACTGGGCTGTGCTCACCCTCTCAGGATGGAAAAGGGTTGAAGCCACAGCTCCTGCTGCCTGTCTGGGTGCTGTCCTGCTGCTCTGCGGCATGGAGGGAGGTGTGGGCGCTTTGCCCCAGACATGTTTTCACAGGAAAGACTGGCATTCCTCCTCTCTCCTCAATCTGTCCTGTTGGAAGAGATGCTGAGCTATCTAACAAAACCAAGATTACAGGCTGTGAATTCTGGTCTGACAGATTGACTTCCCCGCAGCCTGAGAAGCTCCTAAGAGGGGCACAATTTAAGAAGTAACCTTTTCCTCATCATGTCTTGTTGGATATCCCAGACACCGCCTGGCCAAGACTGCTGGGGGATGTGTCTGTCCCCATTGGCTCTGTGCAGGGACCTAATTCCCAACTAAGGACATCCAGGGAAGGAGCCTGAGCTTGGCAACCCCAAGTTTTCTCTGTGGGGTTATAAAATCTGGCACCGTGCCCAATGGTATGCCCAGACTCATAGCTGTGATGTTGAGGACAGGCTGGATGTTTAGAGAGTCTCACTTGTCCCCTGCTTAGTTCAGCTGCTAATGCTGTCATCTGTGCTGCTGCACACGGGCACTTCACTGGTGTTTTCTTTTCTTTATTCCTTTGCCTTGTTGGAACGCACACTGACAGCATATTCAGATAAATGTAAATTAGTGCAGAAGGGGTAACATACAAACTTAATTCTGTCTGCCTTACATCTGACTCCAGATTATTTTTACCTTTTAGGAGTGAGATCTTGAGGACAGAAGAGAGAGTGCTTCTGCAATGGCAGCTCAGTGTTTGGAGAGTTTAAAGAAGCAAACAGAGCATAAGGAACTAGGAGGAAAGGAAAGAGATAAGAAATCTTAATCCATTATGATTATCCTGAATAAATCCAGGGCGTACTTTCATTTTTTTCAACTGTGAGCAGATCTTTTGGCCCTGTTAGCCTCTTAACCACGGCAGAACAGAGAAGAGTGCAGTGAGGTGATCTGGTATATGGAAGTGATGCCTGAAGAGGTAGTAAATTGAGAGGACTCTCTGCCTAGAAAAGTCATGGCTGCAGAGGGAAGTCAGAAAAATCATCAAAAAAACCACTTAGACAAACTCATGGAAGGGGAGTTAGGGGTTACCAAACAGGAGGGTACCACTTGTCAGTCCTGAGGTCTTGAAGGTGCAGGTCACTAGGGATGAGGATGACAAATCAAGGCTCTAGATCTTCATGCCTGCCCTGCTCTTGTGTTCTGTCTCTGAGCATCCCTTGCTAGGAGTTGTGACACTAACAACAACGGACACAGAGCTGAGACAAATTATCATTCTTTTGCCTTCCCATAAAGGCTTCAAAGGGGGGTGAGGGAGGTGGTGGTTGAAGGTATCAGCCCAGACAGTGGCTTGCATCTCTTCATGAATAATAGAAGACGTTATTCTTCAGACAAGTTCACCTTGGCCCAAATGTGTTGACTTTGTGTATTGTTTTCTAAGGCAGATACTTAGTAAAACACTTTTACATACAAGCATTTCCTGCCCCTTTGTATTCTGCTCAACAATGAAATATTTACATGCATCTGCCAAAGGATCCCACACAAGCTCACTAAAACCAGAATGGCTTCCCCACCCCTCCTCCATGCCCTGCGAGGCAGAGGTTTAGGATGGTGAGATGAACTCTGTGACAGAGAGAGTCAAATACTTGCCCAACTTACACGCAGGGTCTCCAGCAGAACAGGGACCTCCAGCAATCCTAACAGCCAGGGCTTGTGCTGGATGCCACCACTGCCTCTTCCCAGCCACCATGTGCCATCCAGACATCTTTCACCTCTCAACTTAGAGTAGACAACCATTTATTTTATTGCCAGATGGCTGCACATATTGAGATATCAGAGCCTTGGATGGGTCCTTGATGCAGCACAGGTGACAGCTGCATGACAGCTCCCTCCAAGCATTGATGGGCCTGAAGCTGTACCCCAGTGTTGCCAGTTTTCCTAGGGCACCCTTCCTAGCACCAGGTGGAAAACTTAAAGGCATGAAAGCCTCACCTGCCTGCTTTCAGCAGGACACCCAAATGCTTCTGCAGTGGTAAGAGGTATGAGACTTTTGTGACCAGTGTGAATTTGACTCTCCCAGATGAAGAAAAAACTCACAGAGTCAAGCAGAAGGAGATTTTTATCTCTCGTGAATCAGTGTGTTGGTGGAAGGAAAAGGAATATTTTAATGAATTATTCAGTACCCCTCTCCCTCTGTAACAGTCGAAGGAGTGGAGATAGGCTTCCTGCTGAACAGGTTGAAAAGAACGCTGTTTTTCGGAAGGATTGAGCCACCTTTCTGCTGAGCACAAGTAATTCAATGCTGGGTCATGCATTAAAAGGGTAGTGGTAAAAGGTGGGGGAGAAAAGTTAATTGCTAGCAATGAATGTCTTAAAGAAAAATAGCAACCAGATGATGATGCAGAGGGGAAAAAATGTGCGGATGGAAATCCCCACAGCTTCACATGCCATGATTATTTCATCAATAACTGCATGAAAATGCATTGCTTTGTCTTGGTGGAGGGCAAACAACCTTCAAACGACTTCACTGTTGTAGGAAAACTGATTTTGTCGGAGTATAACAGAGTCCTGCTTGCACCGTGACTGCTCGTGGACGAGCTGAGGGAAGCAGTGGCTGCGCTGCGGGGTGGGAAGGGTGTCACAGTGTGACTCAGGAAGCTGAATTCCTGGAGCAGAGACAGACTGCACAGGCTCAACCTCTTGTACTGAACTGTCACAGTGATCTAATTACTGGAAGTGAAGTGTATGACATCTGGAGAAGTGCCCGAGCTTCAAAGTGACTTAGGCAGTCAGTGAACCATGCCCTGCACCAGCTCACAACTGCAGCACACACCTACCCACCCATCAGCTGCTGCTGTGCCAGGAGGGAGGAGGAGCTGGCTTATCCCCTGACCATCTTAACAGCTGCAAACACAACTTTGGTCACCAGCTGGCAGGCCAGGCGTTGCCTTCGGCTGAAGACAGAGTGTATGGTGTTAGTAATGAAATACAACGTCACTTGCAGGGTTTTCCCCTGTGCTTCAGTGGGAAGGCATTAATTAATGAAGCTCTGGAGTGACATGGCCACTGGCACCTTCTGCACAGCCAAGAGTGAGACGTGATTAGGGTTTTTCAAAGTTACAAGAGATAATTTCCACAGCTCTCAGGAAAGGTATTGCGCTAACCGTGAGATAACCGGTTTCTGGAACTCATTGGGATGGGTGAAGATGAATTAGTCGCTTGTCTGGAAGCACTGGTTGCCTAGGGATCAGCAATCATGACCTGACTGCAGTCAGTGTGAGCAGACAAAAGATGGTTGCAGTTTGGTTCTTGAAAAGGGCTAATTCCCCAAAGTTAAAGAAAATTACCAGTGAAATTAATCGGGAGGAAAGATGTAAAGAGAGAAACAGGAGTCCTTTAAGAGAACTAATTAATTGGCCAGAAAGCCACAGTTTCACACTCCAAAGATAGGAGAGCTCTGGCTTACACATCCTGGCTCAGATGCACGGAGAAAGCAATTAGAAATAACAAAGCAATATATCACACATGGAAAAGATAGTAAGGGGTACAAACAAGCAGCTATTTAAAGCACAAGGCAAAGGACAATGGGAAGACCTGGAAATATATCAGAAACAAACGCAGGTGTAGGGCTAGGCTTAGGCCACTTGCTAGGGAGGGATGGTAACGTTTTTAGTTATAATGTGAAAAAGGCAAAAAGGACAACGAGCAGTCTGCAGAGAAAAAAACAGAGAATGGATACATATTACATGAAGCTGAGTCATATAATAGAGTTGTCAGGTGTTGTGTCAACATTTTTTGGCAGATGTAGTATTAAAACTTTGAAGAGTGTGAAAAAAGGAGCTACAGAAACTCTCCGAAGGCTGAGCTACCAGGGTTATTTGATTACAAAATATTTTCTCCTTTTGCAGGCATTAAAATTTCATTTTTTTTCTAGCAGAGAACAGTAAAACGTGAACCAGTGTCTGGAAGCTGAATCCAAAGTGTATATTTTTAATAGCAAAGGTAATTAACCCTTGACAGAACTGGAGAAAATCAGTGCCCCTCTGGCAGGTATGGTTTTGATTCGGTTCCTGAGCAATATTCACTTGCTCTTTAATGCAAATAAAGGTTGCCCTGGGGCTGGTGGGCACGGGGAGACTGCCAGGTTCCAGCAAAAGGAGATGCTTCCTCCATCGGGAGAGGGAGGGTGGGTGATGGTGCTCGGGTATATGGATGACCTAAAGGTGTCCCTGCGCCCAGAGCAGAGCTTCCTAAGCTCCAAGGTCTCAAAGCTGAAGGTAAATTGGAAGGGCATAAATACTTTAAAATTGCATGTTTCTTTTACTAGCACCTAGTGTAATAGACATTGAGAAAGGAAATACTCATTTAAGGAGAAAAAAAAAATAAGTCATGGCTGTGATTTAGCTAATTATAAAACACAGCGGGGAGCTGGCTGGGGACAGGTCAGTGCCAAAGTCACCCTGAGAACTCTGAAACCCTTGATGATACCAGCACATTTCTGGGTGTTCCTAGCTGGTTGTAGACAAGTCTAAAATATTTGGGCTTGGTTGATACCCGATCTAATTCAGTATAAAAGTACACCTACTCCCACTGCTAAACCAACTAAGTGTTAAAACATTTCCTCCTTCGTGATGAGGCAGAGCACCAGTCAGCTCCAGTCTTTCAAGATTTCTTGTCATCTCCAGTGACCATATGTATTGAATAGGTGCACTGACCACGATCCATTAGGAAATGGGCTATTTTATACCCCGGGCATATGAGCAGGCTATGACTACCCATCTTAGTCTTGCTTCTGAGCCGGGTGGGGACAGCAGCAGCTGTGCCCTGGGCAGTACTGTCAGCAACCTGCACAGCCCAAAGGCCACGATCTCACAACAGCCGCGGCAAAATTAGGAACCAAGCACACCAACTATTTGCATTTTACGGGAGGAAAGGGAGAAGGAGTCTGATCTCGATGACATTGATGTTACTGCAAGGTTTTCTAGTCAATTAAGTTGGAAGCAGATAAGGCGCAAGAACAAACAATGTAAAATAAGAAGTCTTCAGCTGAATAGAAGGGGAAATCTGGTAAGGAAAGGCAGAGAGTGAAGCATATTAAGTACTCTGCAACGTGAAAAAAATAGGCTGCTAGTTAGCCAGTAAGAGCATGGGAACTTTTTGTTTCGTCACGGTATTTTGTCATTTTGTACCGGCGTGTATTTCCACATGAAAGAAGCATTATATTGCAATCTACAATAAGAAATAATGTGCCTACCACTTCTAGAAGAGGAACCCAGCCTGACAAAGCTATCTCAGAATGACCCAGGAGCAGCACTAACACAAGACTGGGGGGGTCTTGGGCACAGAAATGTTAAAGCATATTATTCAGAAGCATACGGAATGGAATTATAACCTTTCCTCTCCTACTCTTGGCAACGATTAGGGAAGGAAGATAAAAAGCTGTCATCAGTTTTACATGCTTACAAAGACAGGCTTCTACTCAGGGTATTATTTGCTGCAGCCTGTATCTCTGATTTCTAAAGAAAAAAAAAAAGGTTTAGTGCCTTGCCTTTGGAAGTGTCACACAGGTTAGAGCAGAGCTTTGGAACGCTGCGTGCCTTCAGAAGGCAAAATGTCAACACAGAGCTTATTTTCCTATAACCAAACCTATATGGCCTGATTACTATCAGCAAACTACTAAAGCCACTGAGTTACTGATGGGTTATTGACTCTTAGGAAAAGGGAGACCACACATCCAGAAACTAATAACCTGATGGTGACTCGCAGTCCATTGCTCCAATTCCTATCGCTGGGTGCGGTACGGTGCCTTGATAGTCACTGGTTCCGTGATCATTAAGACATGCAATCTCCTGGAGAACAGACACACCTTCTCTCAGAGGTGTCACTGAACTCACTTCACATCCTCTGCGATTACCCTCAGCCCAACCTGAACTGGAGCCCGTAGAAACCTTCATCTGCAGAGCTTCAGCAGTTACTCTCACCAGTCATTGCAGTAGAAGTTGTGTCCACACAGGGATGTCAGCACTTGGCATGTGATAAGATGCAGCAAGGAAGTAAAACGAGGTGCAGCTATTGGCTGTTAATAGGGCTTTTGACAATATATAACTGTGATGTGGCCAAATGAAATGTGTTCTGTAAAGCAGGCTACTGCCCAGCACTTAATGTAAATGTTTCTGAAGTAGATCTGCTCTAGAAAATCCACAAAGCCTGTGCAAGGAATGCTGAGAGATACTGGCCTCCAGAAAAAAAGAAAAAAGGAAATTGAAAGACTAGAACCATTTTATGAGTGTGGGAGGCAAAACTGGTTCTCACCAATACTGTTTCCTAGCTTGAGAGTGGTTTGTGCTGCCTCCATAGTTCTCCTCACACTTCCAGACTTGACTATTCTTTCTCAACACTGAGCAACCTGATCTAGTTGAGGTCGTCCCTGCTCACTGCAGGGGTGTTGGACCAGATGACCTGAAGAGGTCTCTTCCAACCCAAGGCATTCTATGATTCTATGACTCTGCCATCTCAGGTTCATCCAGCAGCCACCTTATCATGCTAAGCCCCACTGAAATAGGGCTCAGCAGAGGACACTGAGGAATAATTTTCTTGCACAGGGCTGTATTGCTTTCACTAGCCTCCCCCTGTTTTGTCGCTGTGATTACTACAATGTGTGCATCCTGACACACATTAGTAATGGTTCATGCTTAAACAAGTCACAACAGACCCCTGAAAAGAGTGTGTAGCTGCATATTCTTCATCAAGTTAAGCCCATACAGAACCAGAGATCACGGAGGCCATGAACTGCATGAAATTGCTGTCGGGAGGGGACTTTTCCCTATGGACTAATGATCCCATCCAAGGCTGAGAAGATTCTATTTCTTCCAGCCCCTTCCAAATTGAATTTGTAAATGTGAAGTCAGGCCAGACAACACTGCTAATGCACTCAGAGAACTGATATCTCTGTACTGGGACCACCATCAGTGGAGAGAAGTTGTGGGAAGTTTTGCATTTAGAATGCAAGATTTTGTTTCATAAAAAGGAATTGAAAAATGTAAAATTATTCCAACTATTGCAATTAAGCTGCAAAATTTGTTTTCTACAATTGCATAGGATCTGCAATACTGTCAGTGCTACAAAGCTGGTTTTCTAGCTAGGGTAAACTCAGAGGCTTGAAGTGCTCGTCTCTTCTGGATCTGTTACACTAGCACAGCTTCATTGACTGAAGCAATTATTCCTGATTGGCAGCTAAGTGAATTAGAAATGTGTGCTGCACCTCTTAACTGCATGTGAATTACTGCGTTCCGCTAAGCAAGAAACTTGGAAAGCCCCTTTTTTCACCCCATGGACCTTTTTGTTTTTTCGTGAATGTCTTTAGACCATGAACTGAATTTATAAAATCCCATATGTGGTGTCACGTCGGCTATTGCAACGTGTAATCAGCTCTACTTCATCTGGGACATCTCACATTATTTTGCAAGAAAGTGTCATCTAAGTGGATTTTGGCCAACGCTGTGGGCAGACAGCCACAGCCCCACAGCTGACAATACCAATATGTGTTGTGGATCTCACAAGTTCCAACACCTACAGAGCTTTCCTCTGGAACTGAGCACCGAGTCATACGTGCCAGTCCAACATGCCCGTAAGACACGTGGCTCTGTGTCTATACAGAGAGCCCAGTGCCCTGGAAAAGAAATGGCAACGCGACACGTGGCAGCCATGCTGCAGCTGTTGTCTCCAGCAGCAGTAGGTCTCTGCTGCAGACCAGAAAGGCAGCCTGAGCTCTGAGGGGAGCAAACATCTCTCCTACGCTGCAAAGATAACTCAGCATGAGTTGGAATGGCGTCCCTCTCTGGAGTCCATCCTCACACAGAGGATTCCTAACCTTGGGCTGGGAGGGGGCTGCAAGCTTAAGTCATCTGGCTGGTGGAGCCTCACCTCTGGCTGCAGTCACAGCACCCAGCCATAGGACACTAATCCCTCTCTCCAGCCCACCTGATAACACTGCCCATGCTATAGCATCTCTAAACACGAGGTGATCTCTGCAGGACGGACCTTGGGCTGTCCTGGGAAACACCTGCACCCAAGAAGTCTTAGCAGGGTGAGGTGGCCTCACTGCTGGTTTGTGACAAGAGTCTGAGCTTGAGGTGGCATCTGTCCTACCGCAGCTGCAGCACCAGGTGGTGCCAAGCTCCTCTGCCTTCCCCAGCACCCTCCTGCCTGCCTGCACTGCTCTTTGCAGGAGCACTGGTGAAGGTGAGGAACACAGTGCAAATGCAGGGGTCCTATTTCTCCTCCCAGCACTTCTGAGTGGCTTTGCTAGCATCCGCTCCCCTGGATCCCTCAGGTTCAGGCTGACATCATCTCAAATGATGAGGTCCTGCTCAGCAGCTAGACTCCTTGACTAGGATCTGAGCTTTGCCCCTGGATAAGATATCTCTGTATTTCTCTTCTTGGTGAAATAAAAGGTATTTGTTATCTTGCCATTTTCCATCTGACCCATCATTCAAAACAGACCACAGACAGTTTGTTTAGGCCCTTATGACAGCTGAAATCTTTATGATAAAGAAAATAAATCAAACCTACCAGAGTGCCCAGTGAGGACACTTAATATGAGCCACATTGATTTGAAGAAATGTATTTAAACAAGAAAAGAAAACTTAGTTTACGGGATTATTTTTCCTCTTTTAAAAAAAAAAAACAAATATTCACCCCCCAAAAAAATTAAGTATTGTGAATTCAGGGGAAAAATCAGTTTCTTTTTAAGTAGAGAATTAGGAAAAGAGAGTTGATGCATTTCTTTCTTATATTTTTTAGAGTCTGATGTTCATCTGAAATACGGTTTTAATTTAAAAACTGATCCCATTTTTAAAAGATTAAGTCAAACAAGGACTAAATAGCCCAAGACGTAGCTTTTGCCCCAGAAGAAAAGTAAACATATTTCCAGGAGAAATAAAGTAGTTTTAAAGTTTTTAATTGACAAAAATCCCTGCACATTTCCATATACTATCAGCTGAATTAATTCGACTCTCTTCCTTTTTATTGTTTCAAGGATGAAACTGAAAACTCAGCTATTTGTTGAGCTGTCGTGAACAGGGCAACACACATTGCTGTTTGGTTTGGTTTGGTTTGGATTGGTTTAGGGTTTTTTGTGTGTTTTGTTTTGTTGTTTGTTGGCTGGAGTTTTTTTCTGAGAAAGACATGTATTAAGTCTCTAACTTTACATAATCCTCCCTCATGTGCAACCTCCATTGCTTCCATAGGGTGTTAGTCTGGATTATGTAAGTCGGATACGCACAGAAAGAGCAATGATGGAAGGAAGCTTTTGAAACTGAAGATGTTGACAGTGTTCTGGACCATTTTCAGACCTTCTTTCACAATATGTCTGCAGAGCCATCATCATTTCACAAAGAGGTTTTTGTAGTTTATACCTAGAGGTGCCACTCACATCAGTGACGCTACCCAGGGAGAAGCTGAGATGTTTTTAACGTTACGTAGACTTGTATTTTAATATGACCCACATATAAAAGAGAAACTAAATAATAGAAATGGCACGCCGAGAGGTCTTGTTCGAGTGGAGTTTAGCAGAGAAACATTTAAGGTATTTACTTCTTTAAGATCTTACCATAAGGAGTACGGGTTGGGGAAACATGCCAACCAACTTTGCTTCCTAAATCAAGTCTCATTCCTCGTGACTTTAGCTTCATGGATCTATGTGTGAATGCCAGGCTCCAACACACAGTGCAACCCAAACAGAAATCTATTCAAAGCTGACAGTTCCTGCTAGTTTACAGCCACAAGCTTGTCGGATTGAACTTGAAATCTGACCCGAGTGCGCTCAAAATTCATCCCAAGTTCTCTTAAAGCTGCCTGATGAGTTTTGCCTGGCAGCAGGTTTTATTACAAGGGGATTTCTCTAAGTATGAGAAGTAGCTCCAAGCCATCTCAATAACAGTGATTATTTCAATGTTTCCTGTTGCTCGATAGAACCCAGACACTTGGAACCGAGCAAAAAATTAGTAATTTTGTGTCAAGTCAGCATTAAAATGCTTTGGATTTCTGACAGAAAGTAGCCTTGTGTAATATATGTTTAAGACTCAACGAAAAACACTTTGTTTGGTCCAAACCGAAATCTTTTGTTTCATGCTGGGGAGTTTTTATTCTTGCAAAATGAATGTGGGTCGGTCCTACGTAGCAAATCTGTTTCAAAAGGCGTCCGAAAAACTTCCTCTCTTTCCCAAACCTTATCATGGGAGAGGAAGGTAGGAGGTGTGTGTGAAACTTAACAAAACTGACTTCATTTGTAAATAGTCTCCTTTCACCTGAAACAGTTCATTTTTTAGATTAATAAACATTCTTACCAAGCTGTTTCTGCCAGCTCTATTTGGAGTCGATGTGAGGTGCAAGCATTCATCCTTCTGCCAATTGCAACCAAGCCCCATGGCTGGGGGGCTTGTGGGGTCAGCCTGGGTTATCAGTGTGGCAGATGTGCCAAAGGACTGCTAATTGCTTGGCTAAAGCTGTTTTCCTGATGTTTGGGTTGAAGTTAAGGAGCAGGTCTGAAAGGCTTGTGGTGTAAGTAAGGAAGAGCCAGTTCTCTTAGGGCTTCCTCATGCCCTTCTCCTGGACTCATTCCTACAGAGGCTGATAGGGGAATGAGCACCTGAGGAATGAGGGATGACTCTGGACTTTGCTATTTTTGTTTTGCTTACAGTGGACTAAACCTTATTTCAAGCTAAAAATCTGGCCATGACAAGCTTACTGTGTCAAGGTCAGAAGAAAACAACCACGTGAGATTTCTCTGTCGGGTTTATCATCAGTAGCATTTCTTGGATATTATTTAAGCAGCCATCAAGCTGCCTTATTAGCAGATTAATTCAGCAAGGCACCTCCCACGTGACAGAACTGCAGAAGAAGATACAAACCTGCCCTCCTTTTGAGTTGAAGGGGCTTTTGAAACAAATTTAGCTCAAGCAGCTGCACTTTGGTGGGAATGAGGAGAGGGTGTCCTGGTCTGCACCTCTCCTTGGGGCAAGACGGCTGGAGGCAGAGGACTGGGAGTCAGCTGGGGGCTGGTAAACAAGTTCCCACTAATGGAAAGATGTCCCCACTCTCAGACTTATCACTGAGGATCTTCAGTTTCACCCTGTTGAATTGAGGTGAGCTCAGCTAGGAAGCTGGTGCAAAGCAACACACATTGGGCTTTATTTTCTGATTTTGCCAACCTGCATCATAACAAATTTATTTACATACAAAAATAATACTGATGCTCAGAAGAATCAGATAAAACTCTCTCAAAGGTTTACAGTGAACAACATATCTGTTTTTTTTTCCCAAGAATGATTCATTAAGCACCGTTTCCATAGCTTTTAAAACATCCTGGAAGTCTGTGAGGTCGATACGAGAAAGGGTTGAAAACCGATTCTACCAGAATCTATTCTTGCCTTTCTCTAATGGCTTATAGATCTTGCTATTTCCATAAATGCTCTTTGGAAGGAAACTATGTGGGATTTTAATGGCTTTTGGAGTTCATGTGGGTGTCACTTGCTTTGATGTATCCCAGAGACAAAACAAGAGTATGACTGAAGGCAATAGTCAATGGGGTTTAAGGTAAATGGCAAGCACCGTGTTTAGGAATCTTGGGGTTATTGCACCCTGAACACAGCAGCAGCATTGAGCTACCACTCTTTTGTATCTCAGGAAGTCTCTTTATTGCCTTTTAATGGGCATACTGAAGATGTGTTATGCTTTTATAAGTAAGATATTTTTGCCCACTGGTGACATGTTACTTATTACCTCAAGCTTAGGAGTGCTTGGGGACAGTGATTGTACTCAAATCTAGCTTACAGATTTCTACAACTCTTCTGCCAGGAAAAAGTTTTCTGTATTTATGTGGCTAAGGGACAGAAAAGCTCTAGCAGTGTTTTACAGTTGCAATACTGAAGATAAACCCGAGTTGTAACTCATGTAGGAGAAACTCTAAGGCAAAATTATATTGGGAATGTTTCTTGAAGAATATTCTATGAGGATATCATTACATTAAGATTTCAGTCTTCTCCCTGACACAGAAGGTGAAACTTTGGGAAAAATACTGTCTTGCTGAAGTTAGTGTTGAAATACATTCTGCCCTATTAGTTTTCCATTTGTCAGGAACATCCAGACTCTGGTTGACAGCCTCAGTACTTTCAAAGTATCCTGCAGCAGTTTTGTCTTTACCAAGGGGTTGGATGTAACTAGATCAGGGAGTATATGTCCCTAATAGGACAAACAGAACAAATGCAAGCGAGGAGAGTACAGAGAATGTGCTTAGCCAAGCCTGGCTTTAAAGGTGGGCACAAGTAGACGTCAAGAAAGCAACTACAGTCACAAACTGAAAATGTTCATGTCCGGTGTTGTGATGACCGACTAAATACCATTTCTTTACAACTGTAACAAATGGAGAGACCTGTATGACTGATGGGCAGAAATGCAAAATGCCAGCTCGGATCAAATCACTGAGCCAAAAGGAAGTTTTGCTACCCGTGTTAGAAGGGAAATGTCTCTTATTGCTCTTGGATAAAATTCAATAAATATTTTTTTACATGAGGTTTCTGGCTGTAAAGGGGTGTACTGGGAAAGAGCAATATCTGTAACTGTTTTGGGGGGGCTACTTACAGATGCACTCTTGAAGTTGACTTTGACTAGCAAATTATTTGAGTATGGATTCTTGCTCAAGAGAGAACACAGCTCTTTTTGTATAGAGGAGAAAAAGTGTTTTGGCTCATTTTGTGCAGGTGGCTCAGCTGTTACCGTGTCCATTAGAGGAGGGAAAAATGCTGTTAACCGGGAGGATTAACTAAATTTGGGCTGTGATTTATGACTTCTGACAATGGTCCTAAACAAAGCCAACATGGCATATGAGCAAGATGAACTGATGAATCCATTAGTAACCCAGAGCTCTTGACCCAGGGAAAAGCATTGATTACTTGAAGAAGAGACTAAAAGGTAGCCTAGTGATCTCATCAGACCTGACATTCTTTCTTTATGAGAAACAGTGAACTTTCTCATAATTACTTAATAACTTTTTATGCAGGTAGCACCCCATGCATCCTCCTCCTGTTCACCTGTTGTAACAGATGCTGCTGGGTTCCTGCTGTATCATTTATTCTCACGAGGCTCTGTACTGCCTGCTTACATTTCAGTCACTGGTCCTTGCTCTCTACTAGAGCTGAGAACAGAATTTTACCCAGGCAAAAGATGCTCCATATTTAATTTCCATTTATTTCAATGGAATGCATGCAGCCCATCCATAGTTTTATCATGTAATGGTGCTGTGGGCTTGAATGGAAGAGCAGAGTGAAGAACAGAAGACCCTTACAAGAAAGATATATCCTGCTTGTTGTCTGTGTTTTGTGACAGCTGTGTTGATTCTGAACTTGGAGGTTGAACTACGCAGGTTGCTTTTTCCACACGTGCAACAGTGTATGTCTGAAAGCTCTGCGGGTGCTGAGTTTTGGGTGAGCTGTCCCAGGGCCTTGGCTCACTGGAGCACCAGAGGAGAGCTGCAAAGTGAGGCCAGGCACAAGTCCTGTTTTCTTGTGGTGTGACACAAATTCATTGCACAGGCCCAAACCTGTGGGGCTTTGACACCCAACTTCAGCTGGGAGACAGCAGAAGTCCTGTGAAGAGGCATGAGAAAAAAAAAAAGAAGCATCTGCCCTTTGGAGGACAAGAGCATTGAGATGCCATTAGCACTGTTCCCCCCTTACAAAGGGAAATCTTCCAAGAGCCAGTGATGAAACCACGGTGGGCTGGGACAGAGTTGGGGAAAGGGAGATCAGTGCCTGTGTTGGGAGAGATGCCTGCAGACAGCACTCGTCTCTGAAGGGTGCTGTTTACACAGGTAGCCCAGCACAGCGGAGCTGCTGAGGTGGGGCTGACAAGTAACATCATGCCAGACAGCTCCAGGTCACTCTTGTGCCTGTATCCTGACAGCTGCAGGAAATAAGGGAATTGAAGCCTCTGTCCTCCTTCGTCAACATCTGTAATACCCACAAGAGGATGTGCCCAAGCTGGGGCAGTGCTGAGCAAAGCTGAATTGCCCCTGGGGAAAGCACATTACATTTCCAATTGTTATATCTACTTTAGAGAAGTACATTGGCTTGGACAACAACATTACTTTGGTCCTTAACTTACACCTTGTCCATAAGCAACAGTTTGACCTTGTTTTCAGAGAGTTTCCACCTTTAAATTCTCATGAACTCTCACCCATCCTTGAGAACTTGCAAGAAGACTCCTGGGATGAACGGTGCAGATGTATCTTTGCAGCAGCAGACAGGTCTGTGTTAGCTCCTGCAAAGATACTTCACATTGCAACAGCTCTGAAGAAACTCTGACGAATATCCTGCAGATTGACTGCTGCTCTCTAGGTGTTTGCTGCCACTGACCCGTGTGCAGCATCCATTTCAGGTGCCAGCTGATGTCTGAAAGTGCAGATTTGTGAGACAGCTCCAAGGTGGATGGAGTCAGCATGAATTGCTGATAAAGTAATTCCATCAGCATGGAGATGGGTGGCATTTATTAGAAGCTCTGGAATAGAGACCAAACTGATTCCCTGATACAGAAGTTTCCCAGCCTTTAGTTTAAGTAATTCTGCCATCACCTCTTCTTGTTCCCTTCTCCATTCCCCCTCCTGCATCGAGGTGAGGTGAAGGCAGGAGGAAGGGCATCACTTTCATGGTGACCCTGCACCTTTTGCTCCCTTACTCTTACCCCGCATCCCGCAGCATTGTTTGTGCCTTGCAGCATTTCTTTAATGAAAAGCCTCACTCTGAGCCCAGACTTGAGGGGTAGGAAATTGTGACAAACAGAGAAGAATCCTATTTATTGTGTTTTTTCACTCAGTATGAGTGAGGTGTGGTGGAGACACAACAGTACTGCTGCCTGAGGTGAGTGGTTTCCCCAGTACATCCAGTGGGCATTCCCATCACTTTTGTACTCCCTATCCAAGGGTGAGAGCATCCCACTGGGATACTAGGAGATGCAGCTAGTGATTTTATAGTGAATAATTGAGATGTGTTGTTGCAGGTGCTGGAAGTGATCCACGCTCACATGCTCTTCTCACAGTGCAGATTATTATGGTTGTTGATGTTCTTTTTATTACTACGGGGATTAGGAGCCTTGATCACGGCCTGGCCTTGCATCATGCTGTTTGCAGTACAGAACTGGAATGAAGAAAGTCCCTGACACAAAGGGTCATCTGAAACTGGGGCAGGAGAGTTTGATTCAAATATTTCAGGGCTGGTCTTGTTCCTGCAGTGGCAGTGCTGCTCAGGAGTGCTGAGTCAGCCAGCGAGACCTGGAGGTGGAACTGTTGAGAGGGAGAGAGAATGGGGCATCTGCCCAGTGGTAGAAACTCAGCAGCAATTCATTCTTTTCTTTCTCTCTCATTGCCAAAGACAGACACCAAGGTCCTCTGGGGATCTGTAAAATGAATATAATTTGATACAGGGCCCTAAATGAGCAGCAGCACACTTGGCTTAAAACTATTCCCATTAGAGACAGGCATCTCGAATCGGTGGGTGGATGATCTGATCTTGTGTGGAAATCCCATCGTGCCCCAGCCACAGTGCTCTGCTTCACTGTAATAAAAAGCAATTTGATCAAATATATTTGCACATTATTCTTCGGGTAGAATAATTATTTGGTGTGTGCCAGCTGCAGGAGTCCTTGCACCTCTCTCTCTGCAGTGGCTGGTACTGGTTTACCATGCTCCTCATCTTCTGGATACTGGAGAGGCTCCTGCACTGGCTGCTGCTGTGTTTAGGTAAGAGGTGATAAAAAAGAGAAACAGTCTCTTCTTTTCAAGGGGAGTATGAGTTAATTTATGTCCAAAAGTTTAAAAAAATAAATAAAAAAAGAACATATGGAAATAAAAGAAACATGAAAATATTTCCACCTGTTCTTGTTCACTCTGGGGTGCAGAATTCCTTCCACTCATGTCTTATTTAAATTCTGGGGTAAATTAAACACAAGCTAAGTAACAAGTGAGGTGCAGCTATCTCATCTTACTCTTCCCCAGTGATTTCATAAGGGGAAGACTAACTACGCCTCACTTAAAATCACCATAAACACTTGTAATATTGCAGATGGATCTGAATTCTCTCTTATTTTTATTTTTATTTACAATTAATAATACACTACAGCACATCCATTTTGTGAAGGTGTAGAGTTTGGGCTCACTGCCAGAGAATGCTTTTTAAATTAAGGTTTAGGTTTTTGCCTCTAGCCTTTCTTCCACCCACCCAAAGGGACCACACTCCCCAAAAAGGGTGGCCTCTGGTGCAGAGTGATGATTCCTAATTGCATGTTGATAGTCAAGGAGCACAGAGTGCTCCATGTCCCTGCTCTGTCTCGATGAAACAAAAAGCTCAGGCTGCTTATCTTGGAGAAGTTTGCTCTTTTTCCAAGAGGGAAAATAATTTATGGTATAACTGGTCTGAGCACTAAATCCAAGTAACCAGGACCCAACCAGAGATTCCTATTAAAGGTTTAGTATCCATCATAATTGGCTGATGGGGTGTTTTGAAACTCCATTAATCACTGTGCTGGCAGCAAGCAAATTAGAAACTGTTCTGCCGCTGACTTCCCATTTCACTGAGTGAGTTAAATACAAAGCATGTGTTCCTGGCATCAGCGATTTCAAAAGTGGGTGTTTCTCTGGATGTAAATGGTACTTAATAATGTTCCACCTTTGACTGAAACTAGGGCACGCCCTGCCACGAGGTTCTCATCATCTAATTACACTTACTCAATCTGAACTCAGTGGTATCATGCAACTGGGGCTGTGTCTACCTGCCAGATCAACTCTTCAGATTGTTTTGGCAGAAAAGCCATACCCCAGGAAAGCAGAGCTACCTGGCAGGTCACTGGGATGGGACAGGCTGAGCCAGCCACGGTGCCTGCTGTTCTCTCAGCCGTGCATCTCTGCTTTCCCACCCGTTGTGGTTACGGTGCAAAAGGAGAGTCAGTCACCTGTGTTTCACACAGAGCCGATAGCAGCAGGGAACTGGGGGCAATGTGTGCTTGGTGAGTGACAGCCCTTGACCATCATGGCTTGGATTTATCTACTGAAGTGAAAGCAAGATGAGGTAAAAGCCTCTTGCCAGCTCTAGCAGGACATCTTCTATAGGTGAGAGACCAGCCTGTGCTCCAGGCCTGCTCCAGCTACAGGCTTTCAGCTCAGACCTCAGCAGCTCTCTACACAAGTAAGAGATTTTTCTGGCATCTGAGGCCAAGTCAGGTGTCACAGGTTGTTGCTTGCACTGATAAATTTTCTCATTCCTCCAAACAGGGTGGATCATCTCTGGCTATTGGTCTTCCCAGCTGTTGCCTGGCAGTGGACTAGCAGTCATGGGCCAGATCACGCCAGTCAGCATGCTCAAACTGGGACACTGTGAGGCCAGGGCTCATGCCCTGACCCTGCCTTGCTGCCTGGTGCAGCAGTGGCAGAGGTGGCTAGATTCTTCACCAGCCCCAGCGCTGCCACAGCTGTGGATACTTCCCCAGGGATGGGTGTGCAAAGGAGGTGGGGGCAGAGGCAGTGCCCTCTCCCATGGTGCAGGATGAGGCTCTGGTACTCAGCTTCCCTTCATTTTGCATATGTAAGTGTAACCTAAAAACTCCCCAGGGTGAAGGTATGGAGAGGCACAGACATGGCTCTTCTCAGCTCCACCTCCAGATATTCAAGAGGCGCCTTGGGCACAGTGCTTTGAGCTGCATTCCCGCTGGGGGACAAGGGAAAGAATGCTCCTAATCCACCTACTCCCACACGATGCTTAACGGTCCTTCAAGAAAGACCTGCTCTTGCTCTCTAGGCTTTTTTTTTTCCATCAGTCTGGGATACTGGAGAGGAGAGAGAAGGCCAAAAGGAAACAGTATGTGTCTCCTGATACTTTAACTGATAAGGCTGACTGTTCTGGTCTTCATCTTGTATTTCAGCTGTTATTTATGAAGCTACTGAAAACTGAAGTGCATACAGCAAGTGGACAGGTTCTCCAGAGATTTCCATCTTTCTTAATGTTTTTGGGGGAATAAATTCCTTGTGACTGAAAGCCCCCGTGTCCTGGCACACGGGAAGAGTGTCCCACCTGCCTTGCACAGCACTGCTGCTGGCCACATATGGAATAAGGAAGCATACAGCAATCTTAGCCCCTGTCTCTGCTCATATCCCCTGAGGAGGGGAAGGTCTTGACAGAAAGGTGTAAGGCTTGAGAGCTGTCCCTCTTGGATCATTTCAGTTTTAGCCACATGATAATTCTGCATAACTACATCTCGCACCGTTCATCTCTATATTTCAGCTGAAGTTATAAATATTGCTTTACACAAGTCTCATGAATACCTTTTGGGGCAGGTCAGTGGTATGGGACTAGTGGCAGCTAAACCAAAGGGGTCTGATCTGTGCACAGCCTCATCTGCCCTGTAAAGCCCGAACTGATGTAACTGTGTGCCCAGTGCAAGGGAGAGCCTGCATCTCTCAGTCTCATCCTTCAAAGGAGGGGCCAAACTGCTTCCTTCATGATACAGTTTGGCTGTCACCCCGGCGTGCACCAAATGCTGTCTGGTACTGGTGGGATCCCCAAGCACATAGACAGAGGAGTGTCAGGGACTGCAGTGCCTTGCAAGTGATCTGCCAAGCCTGCTGTGCCTCTGAGGCTCAGCTGAGTGAATTGGCCAAGAATAAAACTGAATGTCCTTCCCCTGCAGCATTGTCTCCCATGCTAAATGGCAAACCATCCACTGGCTTTTCTTTTTGCCTGTTGTACACCTTCTTGAAGCAGTTTTCAGGCTCTTACAACAAAGAACTGTTACTGCTGTCACTTTTGTGTCTCTTTTGTCTTGTTTTTTTTTACCTCTCGGTTGAAAAAGAGTCCTTGCTACCCTCATTTCCACTGCCTGGGAAGGTACCAGAACATTGCCCAAGAAAGATTCTTTGCTTGGCAGACACCACATCCACACTGGAGCAGAGTGGGACGTCAGACAGTAGGTCTATATTAGGATGGCTAAGCAAGATAGACAAGCCTCATTTGTATCTTCTGTAGAGAGAAATATCTTGTGTTGGCTTTTTGGTTTATTTTTCCTGCAAGTTCATCTGTATTATGAGAAAGATGTGATGAGAAAGTGGCACCTGTGACACTTGAAGAAACATGCTGCAAAGAAATTTGTAACCTGCAGTGACAGAGAAGAATTTTACTTGTATGGGTAAACATGTAATACCATGAGCACAGAGCAGTGAAACAGAGCTAATGGCAAGCAGAAATCATGGGCAACAGTGCTGCAGAAGGCATTAATTGTGTGATTACATGGATAATGAGCAAGTGAGACAAAACATTAATCTTCAAAACTGAGGATTTATGATAAAGGACGTGCACAGGTGGGCAGCCTGTTAGGAAAGAAGCCTTACCTGACAAAACTCAGAGACTAAATTTCAGTGGACACCTCAGGGCATCTGCAGGTGGAAGTGGGATGGACACTCATTCCTACAGACCCAGTTCGAGCCAGGACCCTCCCTGTAATCTTCTTTCTTCCTACATCATCACTAATGCAAAGTTATTTTAATCTGTCTGGGAAGTTCTGATTCTCTTACTCTCAAAGAATCTACAGCTATAAAGGAAATCAGTATTGCTGTTCATATTAAATATGAGACAAAGCTATGTTATCCTGTATGAGGCCACAAATTCAGCTACTGGTCATCTCTGATAAGGCAGTCTTGCTAAACAACACCCATAGGAAACTCAAGGCTTGCTTCTGAATTGTCTCATCTCCAATGCTTTTTTTGGTCACCTTATTTCCTATACCATAACTAAAGCTAAGGTGGGTGATTATTGTCTATATTTATTCCAGTTTTGCTAAACCACAGTTTACATACAACTTCTAAAGCCATCTTTAATTATCTTGAGTAAACAAGTACCTTAACAGGCTTAATCTGTCTTGTGTATTTAATATACTACACACTACCACAAAAGTTGCCTGAAGGTGCCTTGCTCTGATAGGCAAGCCTCATGTCTGGGGTCCCTCTGGATCCCAAGAGCCTCCGACAATGCCCACGACAATATTTTTACTGCTATACTTGCAGCTTTGAGATCTGCTACCACACCCAGCACTCTGCTCTTTCCAAACCTACTTCTGAACATGCATTTTTCACACAAACACACAGTAATGATCAAGCCCAAGAAATGTAGCAGAAAGAATTTGTGCTGACATCCCGCTCTTGGTTTAACTAATCCATGAAAATGTCATTTCTGAGATCTGTCGCTATAGTCTGAACCAGGATTACACGGAGCAATGGCTGAGGTCTCTGGTCATGAGAGAGGTGCTTGTTTCCTTCTCTTTCAATATGAACATGCATATTTGAAGATGGAAGGTAAACCCCACACAGCATCCTTTGTACTTAGTGTCTTTTCAGCTATTCCTACACTGTGACTACATCATGCCTCTGTGACATAGTAGTGCAGAGCACTGAGTGGATCTGCTGGCCCGGAACCACTGATGAGGATCCAGTGATGACATCAGACATCCTGATGCCTTTATAATAAGATCAGGCAGGGGACTGTAGATACTGGCAGTGGGAGTGCATCTTATTGCTTAGTTTCATCTGAAAGAGGTCTCACGTGCCCCGAGACCTCTCTGCAATGTAAAACAAAGAGCAGGCCATGGCCTTGATCAGCAGATTTGCTTCGAGGCACATGCCTGACATGGATTAAAATATTTAGGAGGATGTACCTGTGGATTTAGGCTAAAGCTAACCTGGAACCCGGGTCTTGATCTAAACCTGGACTTGGGCCCATCTCCAGTTTTAGGGTTGAGAGGCCTGGGGCAATAAAAAGGCATCAGAAACAGTCTGACTAGTGTATTGAGACTACTCATGAAATTTACTGAAATGAACTGAAAAAATGATTGTCAGGACCTTTCCAAAAAGTTTAGCAACAAATACCAGCTCTGTTCTTATTTGTGGAATCACTTAGGCTTGCTGCCTGTTCCCTGAGTTTTAGAATTTTTAGAATTGTCAGGGTTGGGAGGGACCTTAAAGATCATCCAGTTCCAACCCCCCTGCCAATGGCAGGGACACCTCCCA
>JANHFX010028925.1:0-16232 GCA_027560015.1 Chloroceryle amazona | reverse complement strand
AATAAGGTCTCCTCCCTGGAGCCTTCTCTTCCCCAGGCTGAACAACCCCAACTCTCTCAGTCTGTCCTCACAGGAGAAGTGCTCCAGCCAGGTCAGTTCAACTACTTCATGGAGCTAGTCCTGACCTGTGTTTAGCTGGCAGAGAGGCTCAGTCAGAGCTCCCTGTATGACTGCCATGTGCACTCTTACATCTTCTTTGCTTTACATCTCCACATGGGGTAACCTGACAGATTTTATGGATCCCCAGCATTTCTGTTACTGCCCTTTTAATGGATTCCAGCTATTAACGTGAAGTTGAATCTGCCTCATCTTAACTCTGCTCCTGTACATTTTAAGTATCCTTCAAACTTCATTAATGAGCTTCAGTAGCCTTAATAAACCCAGGCTGTGCCGTAATTACAAATGCCTAAATCACTCACTCTGAGCAGTTCAGATCTTAGCATTCAAGTGCAGCTACTCGAAGGCGTGCTGCTGCATATAGATGCAACCACACACATTCATACTCCTTTCTCGGGCTGCTTTCACAGGACTTATGGACAGAATGAACTCTGAGCCATGAAGTTGTTTTAGTGGAAACACAGATGAAATCATCTTTCACCTCCAGGTCACCAGTGTGATTCCATTAGAAAACAGCACTGCTGACTGAAAGTTTTTGGTCAGACACCGAGAGCTTAAGAAACCCCATGATCTCAGCACAGCTGTTAATAGAAAGCAAACCTAGCACTAACTCATGTCACTTTTGGCAGCCACAGCAGAAAGGCCAAACTCCCAAATCAGCATGGGAGCTGCATGGCTCTTTTAGCCCAGAGGTGTTTCCACAGTGGGCAGTGCATTATCCTGGCAGGATGGAGGTTGGAAAAACTTGTACGGCAATCCTTTGGACTATCCCTGTCCCTGGGTTAAGAGGAGGTCACCTTTCATCTCATTCCCTAGGCTTTCTATTTTTATAAGAGGAAAAATATGGGGAAAAGTGGCCAAAAGAGACACCTGCAACTTTGATTGCATGTATTAGAACAAGAGAAATTCTAAAACATGGGTTTGAATCTCCGGGGATTGGATCTGAATCTTATTATTTTCATTCAATCAGTATTCAAGTAGAAATTAGCAGTGACCTGACTAGCAATTGTGTCTCTGCAAGAGCTAAGGACTTAGCCTTCAGAGTTTGGACCCTTCACAGCAAAGCTTGTCTTCACTTTTCACTGATGAGGTGCCTGAGGCACTTTCATTCATTCTGCTGATGTGCAAAAAAATATTCCTCTTCTGTGGACTAATCCATTCACTCTTTTTTTTTTTTTTTCTTTAAAACCAGGGCAAAAATTAAATTACCATTTCTCTGCTTACTGGTGTTGTGTAGAAGAAGAGGGTTCGACTGCTTCTGTTGCTTACATAAGTGTAAAGATGTAAATCTACCAACTGGTAATGATGCAGACACCAGGAGCATGAATTTGCAATTCTGGCCTCTCAAGAGTCTGCACAAGGTGTAGGTGCCAGCAGTTTTCTTCATCTGGCTGAATGGAAAGGTGAAAACAAATGTGACAACCTTGCCCTGCCAAGAGAGGGAAGGTAAGGGCCAGAAAGATGCATTATTCAACAGGGAGTCTATTTTCATGCCACATTCAGATTTGGGAACACAGTTATCACAGAGTTGACATAACAAAGGGCAACGGAATGGGGAAGAAAGGATCCAGCAAAGAAATCAGTGAGGACTGGAAGAGCTAAATCTACAGAGTAGGATGGGAGTCAAGGTCTGTAAAACCTCAAACAAGAATTTTTTGAGCACCAGAATGAGAAAAGACTGATCTCTTACAGATGTACAGCTCAAGGCTGGTGATACTCTTGGGTGGCTAACACACAAGCCACTGAATATCTATGTTTCCATAACATCTGAAAGGAATTTTTCAGCACTTATAAGGACCTTTTCTAAAGAGTCCCCAGGGACTACACTGATAACTGAGACAGTGAGCTTATGCTGCAGATTTGAATCAAGACTCTCGTCTTTTTCTCAGAAGTCAGTTACATAAAACCTGTGAAAACGTAATATTTTAATCTGTTAAATGTGGTTGAAACCGGCCAATGTGTTCAAAAGCCTGCAGGGACACACACACACACAGACCAAGGCACAGCCTAAGCCATGTTTCCAAAGACAATGGGGCTAAAAAAAAATTCAGGATGTGAAATTGAAAATTTTTAAGTCATCAAGCACCAACGTCTTTGGTTTCTCTGTTGGGACACAGGATTTGAGGCATCTTGACCATACCCTGAGCCATGTCAGCTTTTTTAGTTGATTCATTCCTTGGCCCAGCCCAGCCCTCACTCAGGGCTCATGTTCACATCATGTGGCTAATAGTGTGCAGTGGAGTTTATGTGGCTTCATACCTTAAAGGAAGGCCTTTTACATCTTAAGAGAGGGGGAGACTTTGTCTGTGTGTGACGTTAGGAGAGTGAAGAGGTTGCTTAATGGCTAACCTGTTTAATCAATGTGAGTTGTGCTATGAGCACATTGTTTGGGGAGCTCTTGTGGAGGGAATGCCGCAAACAACTTCCAAAGGATTGGGCTTTAATGTGGGTTAAGACTTCGGTGGGAGGGAGGGGTTGGTATTCATGGGCGAGCCTGTAATGAACGTGCCTGTCTGATGTGGCCCTGTTGAAGGCCAATTCAGAAGATGAATAACTTTTGTTAAAGTGAATGGCAACGTAATTGCTTCCTGAGGAAAAGTGTTTGTGTGGGTGGTGGGAAGGGTGGAGGTGATGATCTCAAATAGGGCGAGTAAATGGTAGCTCTGCTCTGTTGTCCAGTCCAGCAGGCTTGCAATGAAGTTAAGAAAGAGAATCACTGGGCTGGCTCCCATTCTGAACTGTCCAACGCTTAGAGACAACATATTAAAGTAAGTAGGCAACCTTTAAATGTGGTTAGTCCCCAGTGCTCAGGCCTCCTGCAGATGCAGAAATGCTGGGAGGTGGCAGGGCAAGGAGAAGAATTACCTGACATCTTAGGGCAACTGATTTAGTAGGGCTCATGGGGCTTTGCCTGTTTATCAACCCAACAGGTACTCAGTGCTCACTGACTCAGAGAGAGGAGCATTAGCAATGTGCAGCAGGCAAAGCAGAACATCCTACTGCAGTTGGAAACCTTTTTATCTGTGCAGCCCCTGGTGACTCCAGGCAACTGTAACAAGCCACTGTATGCTCCCCTGACTGGGTCTTGGCATTGACCCTGAATGAAGGAGTTAAAGTCACAGTAGCAGCTTCACACTTAAATGTACCTTCCTTTCTGTTATGGAAATGGTAGACAAGAACTATGGGACTATTCTCAGCTGCTTCCCAGTAATCCGGCTCTTCCAACTCTAGTACTTCCTCCCACACCACCTTCTCTGAATTCTTTGTCCTTTCTACCCATTCTTGATCATTTTAAAGCCATATTCAAGCCCTGCTAAGATCAAGAAAAGGTGTCTGTGGGGGTTTTAGCTTCCCCCATGAATGACTATCGAGAGCAAATGGAATATACTTTCCCTGCAATGAGATGTTTCCCTGCTCCACCATCTGGAGTGGGTTTTGCTGTCCTTTGCTGTCAGTCACTTCTGGGCTTGGGTGCTCTTTGCTGCCTGCCAGGAAAACCATCAAGCACTAACACAGGCGTTTGTGCTGCACAAACTGCCTCTTCAAAAAATTGAGAGGGGGAAACTCACACAGGCATCAAAAAATAGATGGTAACTAGCTCTTTACTGGGGTCTTTTCTCACCTACAGTTGAATAAATGGGATTTGAATGAGCGATCTTTGCCTAGCAATTCCAGAGAAGCTGAAAGTGAATCCAAGGCCCCTGCATGTTCTGCTGGTGGTTCTGTCTTTGTAGAGGTCAGCCTCTATAAAAGTATTATGCTTGCCTCTGCCTTCATAGACATCACGCCTTATGGCTGCACTGCTGAAAGGCTGTGCACCTTCCTCGTGTGGGCAAAGCTCTGGCCTTAACTCCTGCAGACATACATGGATCCATACTGTGCTTTCAGACAGGAAAACACATTCCTAGGCTCAGGCATCGAGGGGCACCAAATTGCTGACAGGGTGGCTCAACCCACAAGATACTCAAACAGAAAGCCCAGCTGGGCTCAGCACAAAGTGTACGTGATTCCTGCCTGTCATGGCAGTGTTGCTTTTGGATTGTTCACTTCGCTGACAGTTTGGGAAACATGCTAAGTAAATAGTTCTTAAGCTGAGTCCAGCTCATGCAAGGGCTGACAGTTCTGATAACCATAATTGCTCTCACAGTGTTCATACCCAGAAAGCCTGCCTATACATGTTGTGAAGTCACTTCCACTGAAGCCATGGGAGAATAAAATGTCTGCTGGTGTTTGATAGGTCTTGCATTGTCGTAGATGTTGGACGTGTGGTTCCAAAAGCAATGTTGGGTGATAGGGCTAAGAAAATTGGAAGACTTTTTGAGGAAACCTGATAGGAAATAGAAGGTAGTGGTGTTGCTACATCCCCTGGAAAGTCACTGGAATGGAAAACTCCTCTCTGGTGCAGGGAGGGGAGTACAGCAGGCTGGGCAGGGCAGAAGATATGTCCACAACCCTCACAGCTGCTCCAGCGCTGCAAGAAGCAGAGCCATTCATGGCCATGTTTCAACCACAGTGCTGAGGTCTGTGGATCAAGAAGCCCTTTCGTGGCTGCACTGGTCCCAGCACCTAAGGTGCTGTCTACATCCAGCACTTCACACTCATGTTGCAGGCATGCTTTTGAAAAGGTAACATGAGGAAGGCTCAGTCAGTTCTGGTGTCCTTAGAAGCCTCAACTCATCACAATGAAAACAAAAGATGGTGGAGTGTTCACCTGATCATCTTGTTATCTCCAGTGATAACAGCTCTTTCAAAATATGCATGAAGCTTCAGGCTACTGGCTAAATCCATCCTTTCATCTTTTCTCTCATTCTCCATCCTCTCTCTAGGCTTTAACTATGTCTGTGTCTGAGATTATTCTAGATGAATACCCTCTGACAATGACTCCCTGTCAGCTTGCTAGCCAGTGAAAGCCTGCAGTAGCCCACAGTATAGTGGTGTTTGGAGAGGGGTAGAAGCATGGCTGGCAAAAAAGGGCCCAGGTAGTCTACACCAAGGTGTTTCAGGAGGTTCAGAAGAAGCAAGATGAGGGTCTGCTTCATATGATGTCTTGGTAAAGTGCATAAGGCTGCCATATGTTGCAAACCTTTAGCACCTAGTACATGAGTCCAAAAAACAATTGGAGAAACTTAAGGGGAAAGGATGATGGGCAGAACCCAAATACAAGGAAATTACTTGGGATATTGGAAATCCCAGAGCCCCAAGCTGAGTTTGAGAGAATATGCACAGAAATTCTCTCTGTGTGTCTTGTTCTTACCTAGGTACCTGCAATTGCTGTGCAAGATACTGCCTGGATGGACATTTGGCTATTCTTGTGTTACATTTTTGGATAAATACCGCTGCCTTTGAATGGCAAAATCCATAAAAAGAAGGTGACAACCTAAATACAGTGGGTTGTTTCTATTTTCCCAAGGTATTGAGAACTTCAGCTGGAGGAGGGAGAAAAGCTGAGCTTTCCTTTGCCCTGTGTACGTAATTGATGGCTATAGTAACCTAATAAAAAGAACCAGTGCAGGAGTTTAAAAGGATTAGCAACTTTAAATGCCACTTACAGTTAACCACGAAGTGCTGAAAACTCTGCACAATCTCACCAGAACAGCATGTCTCTGACTCTTCTGGAGGAAACCTCCTGGCCTGTCTGGAAATTCCTATGTGCTTAACAAACAGGTCTGCTCACAATGTGCCATCCTGCTTGTTCAAAGGGTGTTGGAGATAGGGAGTGGTAGATACTGAAGTTGTTGTGGTAAAATAATGTACCTAGCATTCATGGGGGGTCTAATGGTGCAGCCTCTCCCCTTTTCCCATCAGCTACACCATGGCCAAGCCCAGACACACCGTGCCAGTGGTCTGGCAGCCAATGTTGGTGGACTTTTGTGCCCTTGACGGGCACGTAGCAGTGCTGCCAGCCTTGCACCTGGGGCCCCAGGAAGGGCAGCATCACATGGCTGAAGCAGCCTTGGACCTGTCTTTCATAACTACCAAAGCAGCATTTGGAGAGGGACTTGGACATGCATGCTTTATGCTGCATATTAATCTTCAAATTGACCTTAGCTTAATAGAAGTTTGAGCCATGAGAGGAAGGGTCAAATCCAGAAAAGGATGCTTAGAAATGTAACTGCATCATTTTTTTTCGAAGTTGTAATCTGCTAATTTCAGAGTGGAGCCACTCTTGAAGAGAATGAGCTTTCTGAACCGTGGGCTAGTGTTAGGCTGGGCATATAGTGTTAGTCTGATACATGCCTCCCCATCTGTTGTGTTCTCTGCTGCCTTCGAGGGCTGAATAAGGAAATTGGCAGAAGTCCCCCAGGTTGAAAGAAGGAAGAATATAAAATGAAGGCACAGAGGAAGAAGCTGCTTTATTGGTACTGTTTTGTAATGTCTAAGTAACCTCACCACTCCCGGCACAAAAGCAGGAGGCTGACGTGCCGTATTACCGCTGTAGAGGTGTGGGAGCTGCAGCATCAGCTGTCACAGCAGAATTATTTTGTGGTTTCTCTGAGGCCACGGGCTTTTCAGGGCTCACTCTAGTTGTTTCTGGGGCATGAATAGGTAGTCCTAATACATACTCAGGTGAAGTAAGGAGATGGAGGAAAGGGGGGTGATGAAGAAAGGAGGTGCAAAGAGTCAAGATGAAAACCAGCTCTGAAGTCTGGCCCTTACATCAAAGAGAAGACCAAGCTGAGTCAGGCCACATCCTCAGGAGCCTGGAGAAGAGGTCACAGCTCCTCACAGCTGGAGGACTCAACCTTTCAGAGGCAATTCCTTCCTCTGTTAGTTGCATTATCTGTAAATGAGGTTTCTTCTACAAGGCTTGTACAACAAGCCAAGGCTTGTGGTAATCAGGCACATCTCGTACCACATTTAAAGACTAATTTTAACAGTAATGTGTCTCATTAAAGCAGTTAGTGTATTCTGCGTTTTGTAGGATGTTTGCTGTGATACAGCCATAACATATTTATCAGAAGGGAGCATGTTGTTTATGTAGTTGTCCTACACCATAGCACTGTTCCTGATGCTTAGTGCCTAAAGCCATTTTATATGCATCACAATCCTCAGTGACTGATTTCTCTGCAATCTGTAGAGCCAGGACATAAAGCACCAGGCTGTAGAGCCTGCTAGAATAGAGCTGTGCTAGAAGAGCTCCTGCAGTGAGGTCCCTCCAGGGCTTTTACTTGTACGTCACAACAAGAGGAAGAAAGGTTGAATGCTTTGCTTGTGCTCTCCAGACAACGTATCCTGAAGTCTAACCCCATTTGATGGGACTGCTTGAAGACCAGCATTTAATCTTTGGAAGAAGCTTTAAAAAAAACGTTAAGGTCTTTTAGCTAAAGGTCCTGAAGGTATAAGGTATTGGTATGATGCTATGTAGTCATAGAGTTTTAATTGAAGTTATTTAACTGCAGTGGCTGTAAAACAATTGAAATTATACTTGACCTCCTCTTCGGAGCAATGCTTTTAGACAGACTGATAAGATAGCTAATGCTTTAATTCTTTGTGCCTTTCCCAAGGTCTTCTCCAATTCACTTAATGGGGTTTTTACAATGCAGCCAGATTGGCAGGTGTAAGAATTTCTAGTAGTTATGCCCCATAAATTCCTTGTACTTCTTTCCAATTGGGTGTCTGTAGGATCAAAGTAAACATGAGAAAAACTGTAAATGACATTCTCTGGAATGACGTACAGAGAATCTGGCCTGGAGAAAAAAAACAAAAACAAAACCAAACAAAAACTAACTAACAAACAACTCAAAAAAAACCCACACAAAAAACTCAAAGAATAAGTGGTTTTCCTAGTAAATCAGGGCAAAGACCGCATCCAAATAGACTCTTGCAGACAAACCCCTGCGTGTGCATGTTTACAGGTTACTTACTCAGTCACAGGTGTAGAAATTCATGTGGTCTCCCAAGTTAAGAATTAATAACGGGCCACCAAAGAGGCTTGTTAATTTAGTCTAGATGTTAATCTGACCTTTGGTTGAACCTACTTGTTCAAGGAATCTACCCAGCAATCTCCAGAAGAGATGAGACTTTTTCTCATGTAGAGCCAGCCTAACAAAAATGTAAGCTAACCTCTAACTGAGATGGCTATGGAGAAGTTTTCCCTGTGGGCAATTTGTGTGGGCATGTACAGAGGAGCGAGCAGGCACCTAAACAGTGGCTCTTTATTTGGGGAGTTCCTTCTCCAGCCCCCTGAGCAGCTGGAAGCTCTCAGTCACAAGCATGTATGGGGGTGCTGAGGTTCCTCCTTTCTCCTGGTCAATGTGGTGTTGCTTGTGCGCTTACGTTTCTCTCGAGTTGGACAGTAACTGAGTTGGGATTTATGCTTAGACCACCCATGCTTTTCTCAGTCCCACTGAGGTACCTTTTAATGGATCTGGCTTAGTTCCCCAAAGTGATTCAGAGACACCTCCCTGTCAGAGGACAAATGGCACTAGTGGAAAGGCTGGGGTGGCAGAGGTCAGGAGTAAGTCCTTGTGCCCAAAACCTTCCTTCCCTGATGGTTGCATTGCCCCTCCTTGAGCAGCAGCTAAAGTGTTTTGGGGACTTGCCCGGTGCTATGCAGGAGCTGTGGCCAAGCCCGTGTCAGACCAGAGTCCCAGCCCTGCATGTCTCCCATGGGAGCAATATTCCTTTGCTATACAGATGATAAACTGAGCTGTTGCAGTGTAGTCCTGTAGGTTACGGGTGAAACTTCCATTGATGGCAACAAGATTCACAAGGCCAAATCACCTTCCTGACTTTGAGAACTGGTGACAAATTATATGATAGGTGTCATTCCTCCCCAGTGTTAAGGGTGGTGGAAAAATTTGCATTCTTGGAAGCGTTTTGATGAATTTTGCACAAAGACCTGTTTAAATAAAACATTAGATACAGTTTTCTTTTAGGTTTGCAGAGGGGTCGTGATTATTTTTACTCACAGTTACAAGTCTAAGAATAATCGCTTACTCCGTCATCCTTGGCAGGAAGGGAAGCAATAGAATGGCTTCAGAGGCTAAAGAGTTACCTGTTTATTTTGAAATAAATGTTTACCCATGCTATTTCTGACAGAGCATCAGCTTTCCTGTTCCAAATAAATGTTTATCCATGCTATTTCTGACAGAGCATCAGCTTTCCTGTTCCACCCTTACCATTTAATGTAGGAGGGTCATGCACTTTTGTCCTAGTTAACTCAAGTCCTGCAACCATGTAAGTTTGTGACATTTTATTTCATATTTTTTTAGGTCAGACAAGCCTTGTGTGACTGTTTCAGTAAATATGCAGTTGACTGAAAGCCACTCATCTTCATGTACAGCAAGCGTGTGAGGCAATGAGCGCTGCTCAGTTGTTTGCCTGGTATTTCTTGTGAAGCCATTATTGCTTTTCTCCCCTGTCCACACTTGGGGCCAAACGTTGCCTTGTTTCTGACACTGGACCAGGCTGCCCAGGGGGTTGTGGAGTCTCCCTCTCTGGAGGTGTTCCAGACCCGCCTGGATCTGTTCCTGTGTGACCTGGTGTAGGTGACCCTGCTCTGGCAGGGGGGTTGGACTGGATGATCTTTTGAGGTCCCTTCCAGCCCTTACAGTGAGCCACTTCAAGGCTTTTCCTGGGACTCAGTTCCCTGCTTCCCTTGTGGAATAAAACCTGAGTTTCCAGTGATGCATATAAAGAAACAACCAGATTCGCTGGCTTTCAGATACACCAGGCAAAAGTTTGGTTGCTCCTGTGCTTATAGTATTCTGTTCTTATGTAGTTTCATAATTTGGAATAATAGAATTAAGGGGACCTAACTACACATTTGAATCTGCAAGCTCCCCTTCCTCTTTTAAATGCAAATCTCTAGGGCAGAGGCAGTAAGAAATTAAACATGTTTACACTATCACAAGCCACTCTGTGAGCAGCAGAGCTAATGAAGCCTGGTTTTGTCCTTTCTGCACCTAGCTGCTGAGTGTGATGAATCTTCCAAGAACACCTTTGAGACCACTACTGCCTTTGGTGATGTTTAAGCTCATCCAGCAAACTAAAATGTTGCTGAAGGGTGAGATGGATGACAGACAGAAGGGGAGGCAGTGAAATCAACGACACATTGTTTTCTCATGAAAGCAAGCTGGAACATTCTCACTAGGTGCAGTAAATTCAGTCATCTTGCATTATCAAACCTGGATTCTGCTCCTCTTCCCCCTCTTTTCCCACTTAATGGGGTTGTAACGAGGATAGATGCAGTTTATAAAATGGTCTGCTGTGGTTGTGAATGGTCAAAGAGATTTAGGACAGATTAACCAGTATGGTCTGAAATAGGGCTGTCTTTCCATGACACTGATGGGAAGAGCTTGTTGCTGCTCTTGGCACAAGTCCCATGCAGGCAACGCCTTGGTGTCCTGCCGACTCACAGCAGATGAAAAGAGCGTGGCTGACCCACCTCATGAGCACACGCTTCGGATTTAAAGAAGGAGGAGAGGGGAGGAAGTCCTGAATGTGTACAGAGAACAGTTTGTACTTGGTCCTTGCAGCCAGTGCCTCCGGGTTGGAGATACACAGCCTGAGAGGGGAGTATTTTGAGCTGCCACTGACTGGTGTCCTACAGCCACCGAGGACTGCTGCAGACCACTGTTCCCAAGCACTCAGCCCCTCAGAAGCTTTTAAATTGGGCTTCAACCAACATCTCTCAGTTACCTGAGTATCCCTGAAGATCTGGAGTGAAATGCACACAGTGCCTCTCCCAGAGCTAAAACAGGCTCTTCCAAAGCCTGCATGAAGTCACAGATGTCCTTCGGCTGGGTCACGATGGCTTTAGGTCACAACTAACAGTGGTTTTCTTTTGGTTCTCCAGATAGCTGAATCCCACCACTCGCAGGTCTGTAACAATGAAAAAAAAAAATATGGAGGAAAATGATAAAGCTAATCTAGTCTATTTCATTTATTTTCTTTTAGGTTTCTCTCTCTCTCTCCTTTCAAAACTGTCAACTGGATACAATTCTTTTTTAAATAAAGTGGGAACATCTGAATGCTGAACTGATAGTTCAGTTTTTCTCTTCTTTCCAACTAGATTAGTAGGGCCACATTCGGCCTGAACTGACAAACGCTTTCAAGTGCCTCAAATTTGCTCTTTTTAAATGAATGAAATATTTCTCTGGCATAGTGTTATCTGAATCCAGCTAAGCAATCCAACAGCATGTTTCGCTTGCTTCAGCTAGCCATAAAGACACAGTTAAGGATCTCTGAGCAACCATCTCTTTGTTTTTGTTTTTAAATTAAGGTGTTCTCCTTAGGGCTATTGCAGCACTGTTATTCCTCAGACAGGGAAGAATTGCATGCAGAACTATGAAAAACGAAGAAATTGTAGGAGGAGCCATGGGCCAAATAATATGCTTCAAGTATGCTCTGTAATATTGTATAGGTAACATGTTTCTGACTCGGAATGAGGAATGGATTTTCCAAAAGCACTAAGCTTGTGACCCAAAAGGTGAACTCCAGACAAAATTGAAGTAACAACTCTCTGAGCTTTCCTGCAATCAGCCAGTGACTCCAACTCTTACTGCTTTTAGCTTAATGTCAAGCTTCCCCACCAAGTGTTTACAAGTGACTCTGCTAATTAAGTAAACGGAGCCTGCAAATGAAAGAGCAGCATCTCTACTATCAGCGTCTAGCACAATAAATCTGGTCTGTCCACTTCAAATGACTCTAGGTCTGCTTTCCCAGCCTTCCTTCTTGCCTCCTCCCCACGGCTTCTCAATCATAATGCAAAAGCTATAGCGGCCTATTCCTTAAGGCATGTTTCCTTAGCATATCATCTCTCCCAACCGAAGCACTGTTTCCCTGGCTTTGTTTTTAAACCAGCAATAACTGAGGGAACAGAAGGGCTCATTAATCCTGAGGAGAGGCTGCATGCCCAGCAGGGATGCAGAGCAAGCTGAGTGGCTCCCCAGCCAGCCTGGCTGGGAGGCTTCAAAGACCAAGAATACACTGACACAAGCAGAGGTCCCTCTGTGCCCTAGGGTCATCTGGAAATGTTGCCTGAAGGCCTTGCTGGCTAAGAGGGCTCAGCTGCCTATGACAGCAAATGGAGAAAGACAGAGGAGAGAAGCTTGCTCAGGGCCACCTGAGATGCATGAGATGCAAGCAGGCTTCATGAAACACCATGCTCCCTTTGAGCTCGTTCACGTTAAACTAAGGCAGCTGATGAAGTTGAAGACACGGGAAACTGAGAGCACTTATCCGTGTTTCTCTGAGCATGTCTAAATTCTCAGGTAAGCACAGCTTTGATTCCAGCCCTGGCTGAGAGTCTTCCCACCACCTTCTGGTACCATCAAAGCTGGTACTGGTGCCAACACTGGACTGGACTGGGCACTCCTCAGCATTTTTGAGAGTGAGCCAGCAGGGACAGTGCTCAGCCTGCTGCTGCCTAGGTCCCAAGCATCCATCCATCCATCCATCCATCCATCCATCCATCCATCCATCCATCCATCCTAAGCCAGGTTTTGTACTTCTGCTCTGCATGGCTATGGTAGTGTGCACCTTTGTTGAGAGAGCAGCAGTGCCCAGAGGGTGAATGCAGACCATCAGCACCATGCTCACACCTGGGCTTGACTCAGGTAGCAGGGACAGGCAGAAAGATTGGTTAATTAGGCTTAATAATCATTAATGAAAACTGTGGACTCCGTGATGAGCTGAAAAGAGAGTTTTCTTATGCTTTTTGAAAGAAACAGGTCACCAAAACATTTCACTGCATACTGTAAAAGGACCAGTACAAGCTTGTTGTAGGTTTCTTGGTGTCCAGCATTTGTAAACACTGCTGACAATGCATCATCTGATATATGAAGAAAGCCAAGATCAGATGGTTTTGGCATTCTGATTGCTATCTAGACTTTTCTGGCTTTCATGCATGAGAAATTGAAGGCTTGGATCACAACTTCGAGAGCTTGGCAAAAACGACATAAACCTACAAACTTCAGTAGATGGGAATGAAGTCATAACTTGTAACGATGCTAGCCTTGCGAGATCTCCTGACCAACAGCTAAAGGATCATGCTGGAAGAGATGGTATGGGGATGAATGCTGAGGTAGAAACATGGACACAAATCTGATTTCTAGGAGCATGAAAGTGTCAGTCGAGGACTCAGTCCTGACTGACTTTTCTTGTTCACTTTTTCTCCCATAGCATCATTTAATTGCTTTTAGAGAGCAGGTTTCAGCGGAGTCTGACATTGTTTCCTTGGGAAAGCAGGAAGATTTATGCTGAGCTTATTGCAGGCAGCAGTTATGATTTCATTATAGAATATTAAGATTGTAGTTTTGTGTGCTTGCACAGAATGTTTAATGCACACATTCAGCTAGATGCCTTTTATTTCAGTTTGTATAGCAGCCTAAATGACATAACAGGATGATATGCTTGTTTATTTGGCATTAAAGCTCTGATTCAGTGCTTAAGCATCTTGTCAAATTGGTGGGCCATGCTGTGATTTAATTGCTCAAGTAAGAATCTTCTTAGTGATCAAAATTCAAGGATCTGTAAACTCTGAAGATTTTCAGGCTGTGGAGAAATAATACTGCACCAGCATGGTAACCTTGCTGACCTTTCTAACCCAAACTCAGTAACTTTAATGAGGCCTGTAAATACTATCATGGTTTTCACATGTTGAGTCAGTTTACAGGCTGATAATGTGAAACTCAGAGGGTGAACTGTACAATTTTGAGGGTGGAGTTCACTGTCACAAACATAAAATGCTTCAGAAAATGTAAATATGTCCTGCTAGTTTTGTGAACATCTGGGGTTTTGGGTTTTGTTGTTTTGTTTTTTCCTTCATATGACTTGAAGATGTATTTCTCCCCATTTAAAACTGAACTGCTGCAAAAAATAGATATTGAATCCAGGTAATCTCATCCTCAAAACTGACTAAGATACCTAAGCTGATTTGGAAATAGTAGGACTGTATTGTTCTAGTTAATAACAGCACAGTTACTATTTGATCTCAGGAAATACAGCTATTTAAACACACAGTAAAGATTCAGGTTTTGATAGCTTGTATTTTCATAACCCGTTAGCATAAGGTGTAATGTGGTATATTTGATAATGTTAAGTTTTTATCTAAAAAAAGCTCCTTGCATTAGGAAGACTTCAGTTTTGAGAAAATGAGTTAATTTAGTATGGTAGGAAAAAGTTTCTAACAGGCAAAGTAGGTTCTTTCTGTGCATTGGCTGTGTGTTCAAACCAAGGTTACTAAAATACCCCAGCTGAAGGCTCAGCTCTCTTCCCTTCCCGCTAGCTATGCAGTGGTAAAGGACAGTACTGACTGAAATAAATTCAAATTAAAAAAGGCCAGACAAGGGTTCCCTGTACCCTTTCTCCTTCAGACTGACTGCCCTGAAGGTTCAGTGGAAAATTTGGCATCTGAGGACTACAAAAATTTAACTATGTAAAAGAATTACTGCAATTTGATGACACCAGCAGGATCAGACTGATTTATCAGGGGAAAAAGAAAAATAAAATTAACAGTTGCCAAGTTTTCTTCCCTGTGTCAGATCTATTCAGAACAATTGTTGACAACTGGTTCCCCCTGAAGAACGTACCTCTGGACATAATGGAGACGACGCTTCATTCAGGCTTGAAGGCTTGGAGTTTAGCTAAGACTTCACTGTTCTTCCAGCTGCTTCAGAAAGGCATGTTTCCTTATTTAAATAACAGGGTTGGCATTATTTAAATATCTTGCATGTATATTTCTCCCTTGGTTACCTTTAAGGTTGATTTTGCCATCACTGAAAATCTTGCTGTGACTAATGCTCAACAACCAGCTGCAAGATGCAGATTGTTACTCACTCACCTACCAGGGATTTTGTGATTTGGATTAAAATCTAGACACTGGCTATTTAGGCTGTGAGACACTCCTAGACCCAAAAAACATTACTTGATAACTCTTTGCAGACTGTCCACTCTTCCTGGCCAAGCTATGTTCACCTTGCTGGACAGCTTTATGTCTTTCAAGGTCTGTTGTTAACACAGTTGCTTCTGCCTTGCTGTGACCTATGGCACTCTCATCCATCCCTACTTTTTTGCTGGCCTGAAACTGGAAGGAATGGTTGCATATCACCCTCAACAGCAGTAGAGGTGCTGGGAAAATACTTAGGATTCCCAAAGCATTTTTCCCTATTCAACCCTGTTCTGCGTGGGGAGGGAGGAGAGGTGGAACCTGTTCTGCAAGACGTTCCTACTCTGCTGTAAAGGAGATGCCTGCCAGCTTTTTCCCTCTGGACAAGATCAGGATAGAATGATTTAGATGGCATTACTGATTTGGTAATGAGTTTTCTTACTTTCCCCACACTCACTTTTCACTTCTGTGTGATGACTGGCCAGTGAGGCTGATATCTGGGTGGGAGTCTGCTACAGACCACCTGAACAGGATAAAGACTGATGAGGTGTTCTTTCAACAACTTGGAGATGTTTCACATTCACTAGCCCTTGTTCTCGTGGGAGAATTCAACCTACCAGATGTCTGCTGGAAGTACAACACAGCAGAAAGGGGGCAGTCCAGGAGGTTTCTGGAATGCGTGGATGACAGCTTCCTGTTGCAGCTGGTGAGTGAACCTACCAGGGGTAGTGCCCAGCTAGACCTACTCTTTACGAACAGGGAAGGGCTGGTGGAAGATGTGGTGGTTGGAGGTCATCTGGGGCACAGTGACCATAATAGGATAGTATTTTCAATACGTGGTGAGGTTAGGAGGGCTGTCAGTAAAACCTCTACCTTGGACTTAAGGAGGGCTGACTGGTCTATTCAGGACACTGGTTTGGAGAGTCCTTTGGGAAGCAGCCCTCAAAAGCAAAGGGGCCCGAGAAAGCTGGGCTTATTTTAAGAATGAAATTATAAAGGCACAGGAGCAGGCTGTCCCTACATGCCAAAAAATAAGCCAGCAGGGTAGAAGACCAGCCTGGTTGAGCAGGGAGATTTTGCAGGAACTCAGAAGAAAAAAAAAAAGAGTGTATCAACTTTGGAAGAAGGGGCAGGTGAACCAGGAAGTGTTTAAAGATATTGCAGGGTCATGGAGAAAGAGAATTAGAGATGCAAAGGCTCAGCTGGAACTTAAGCTGGCCAATTCTGTCAAGGATAATAAAAAGTGTTTTTATAAATACATTAATAACAAAAGGAGGGCCAG
>JANHFX010028922.1:0-17787 GCA_027560015.1 Chloroceryle amazona | reverse complement strand
CCCGCCACGCCACGCCACGCACCTCGTGGCTCTACTCCCGCCACTCGCCCGCCTCGACAAGTGCCGCCCCGACCGCGCTTTCCGGCCCCGCTCCGGCGAGCGCGGCTCCCCATTGGCCTGACGGCTGCTGTCGCGCGACAGTGACAAAACAGCGTACCGTAAAGCGCCGGGCGGAAGGCTACCCCTCCTTCTCTGTCCCCACAGCTCCGCTTCTCCGCCTCTGGCTCAGGGTCCACCGCAGCGTGAAGTCGCGGCTGGCTCCCCGGGACCCTCCGTAGCAGTTCTCTCTTCTGTAGACTCATCCTGGAGGCCTAGAAGGGGCGGGCCGCTGTCAGGAAAGGCGCCGTCCCCTTTCCCGTGCTCCAGCCTTTGCCTTCTGGCAGCCCCTCCGCCTGCCACCAGCCCGGCCAGCAGGCCTGCCGCCGTCTGCTCGAGCACAGCTTCCCAATACCCAGCATAAGTAAAACCCTCTCTTGAAAATAAGGTAGCGTACCACGGTACAGATTGAGTAGCGATTATGTGGAGAACACCAGGTGAAGGTTTTACTTCAAAACGATGCAGATGTGACTACTCGCCTGAAACATTAGTTAGGTGTTTCTTCATATTCAGGAGTTCAGTATAGGCATTGAGTCCAAATGTAAAGGGGAACCACACTTATAACTGCGGTAATTGCCACACGTATGATTAGAGTAGCTATGACACAAGTCAGAGCATAGAAAGATGTATGCAGTACCACTTATATTTGGTTAAAGAAGTAATGTAGGGAGAAGTTCCTTGGTGGAGTAAAGCATTTTCTTCAATACAGCTGGTAGTAGTACTATTTTTCTTTAATTTGCTTCACAGGAAGCATTTGGAGGTGACTTGGAAAATGAGGCATAGGCACGATTACGGTTTTTAGTTTTCCTACTCCCTGAAATGTTAACATCGTGAAACACCTGAAATTATGTATTGTAAAGGGGACAAAAAGGAGGAAGCATGTATTTTGAAGCTTGGCTTAAGTCAAGGGGCATAACATCATAGGTTTTCATGCTCTCTCAGCCCAAATGGTGTGGCAAATTCAGTGTTTGAAACATGGAATATATTTGAGAGAAGTCTGTAGGTATTTCATACAGGTCTACTTTCTAATTAAATTTTCCAATTTTTTTCATTTCAATAATCGAAACCATGACCAATTAAGATATCAGAAAATATATTATTATGTTCAGCCTGGTTGCAATGATACAAACATCTTGCAGAGAGTAAACCAATGAAATTTTGGAATGTTAGCCAGAGAGTTCCAGTCAGCCAACTCATAGGTTCAAGCATCTGTCTTTTATAAAGAAGAGTTCCTTAAATATCTTGAGGTACTTTAAACCAGAATCTAATTGCAGAAGATAGTTCTTGACCTAATCATGTCTCCAGTATATTCCCAAGTGTGTTCAGAACCACATACAGATGTCTACTTCGTATGTCTGCTTTTATCTCTCTTGTGGATGCTGCTTTGATTCCATGGAGATAAAAATTATTAAATAAACCAAAAGATAAAAACTCCAAAAAGTGGGTTTGTAATTTGTGAACACGACACGTAATGTTGAAATTCAGTGTTATCAGTCTGTATGTCTAGTGGAAGCTCATCTCAAGATCTAGATTTACATTCAGGTTCTTCTAAACTTATGTCTTGTGCACATTATTGTGTGTTACTCCTTCAAGATAAGTTATCCAGCTTGCTGTCCCAAGTATGTTTTTAGATACCCTTTGCCCCAGGTTTGGCTAGGATGGGGTTAATTTTCATCAGAAGTTGGGAGGGGGGTGGGGGTGTCACAGCTGGGATAGACCATGGAACCAGGCAGTGGGATATTTGATATGGTACTGATGTCACACCTGCTACCAGGCTGGGAAAAGTCCTGGGGCTCAGGGACAGGCTGGGGTACCACTTCACACAAAATCATTAAGGTTGGAAAAGACCCCCAAGATCATGAAGTCCAGCCATCTACTCGGCATTATCACGACCACTAAACCATGTATTGAAGCGACAAATCTACATGTTCTTTGAACACCACCAGAGATAGTGGCTCCACCACCTCCCTGGGCAGCCTGTTCCAATGCTTCAACACTCTCAGTACCGAAGTTTTTCCTAATGTCCAACCTAAACCTCCCCTGGTGCAACTTGAGCCTGTATCCTCTCATTGTATCACTAGTTACTTGGGAGAAGAGACCAACACCCACCTTACTACAACCTCCTTTCAGGTAGTCATAGAGAGCAATAAGGTCTCCCCTCAACCTCCTTTTCTCCAAATTAAACAGCCCCAATTCCCTCAGCCCCTCTTCACAGGACTTGTTTGGCAGAACCCTCACCAGCTTTGTTGCCCTTCTCTGGACCTGCTCCAGCAACTCAGTGTCTTTCTTAGCCTGCAGTGCCCAAAACTGAACACTGCTCAAGGTGTGGCCTCACCAGTGCTGAGTCCAGGAGGATAATCACTTCCTTCTCCTGCTGGCCACACTATTCCTGATGCAGGCCAGGATGCTGTTGGCCTTCTTGGCCACCTGTGCACACTGCTGGCTCGTGTTCAGCTGGGTGTGACCAGCATTCCCAGGTCCCTTTCCGCCAGGCAGCTTTCCAGCCACTCTTCCCCAAGCCTATAGCATTGCCTGGGGTTGTCGTGACTGAAATGCATGACCCGGCACTTGGCCTTGTTAAACCTCATCCCATTGACCTCAGCCCATTGATCCAGCCTGTCTGAATCCCTCTGCAGAGCCTTCCTGCCCTTCAGCAGATCAACACTCCTGCTCATCTGCAAACTTACTGTGGGTGCCCAATTCTTTGTTTCCTATTGCTTCTTTGTGTGCAGTGTTTTGTTGCTACTGATGTTGGTCTTGTTTGTTACTTCTCCTGCTGCATTCTTGTCCTAAAACCTTAACTTAACCTATGGGGTTTTTGCACTTTTCTCCCTCTTCTCCTTCCTGTTCAAGGCAGGGTAGGGGAGGTGGTGAGCAAGCGCTGCATGGTGCTTGGCTCCCAGCTGCAGCTAAACCACAACACCCTTGAAAATGTGGTTCTGACAATGGGCTTTTTAGCAAAAAAACAAGTGTCATGCTCTTTGGGCAGAAAATCAAGCAACAGGAACTCTGAGAGCAAGAAGCCTGTACAGATGTGTTCTGCAGTACTACACCTTAAAGTGATGGGATGTTATCAGTATATCAAAGGGTAGATTTGTATTTAAGCCTTTAAATTATTTTAGCTCTCATACAGTGCTATAGCAGTGTAATTCCATTCAAATTAAAACTCTGGCAATATGCCTAAACTGTGTTCTCCTTTTACAGAGACAGAACATCTTCAGGACCTCAGTACAGTCTCTAAATTTATTTTTGTGTTCAGTCTGGTTTTGCGAGTAGGTTAAAATAAGCTGTAATGTTCAACTACCCTCCATACTTAGTATATGAATAACATTCAATAAAGACGTGGGTTTCTGCTTAGCGTTTATATAAATGCTTGATTGTTTTATATACATCTAAGGTTATAGACTGTCAGGATGGTGAAAATGCTTTTCAACAAAACTGCCTCATTCATAAGGCACTGTGGAAGTTAAGTGCCTAAATATGTAAGGAAAACTTTGCTCTCTATTTTGACTCTGCCATGACTATGAATAGTCATAGGTTGAATAAGATCATCATTAAGTGTCTACAGCCATTTCTTCTCTCACACAGTGTGTCCACATCCATTCTGATTTGTTTGAGGAATAAATTTGCTACACCAGTACCAAAGGCAGTGCTAACATATTTGCACTTAGGGCCAGTCCCTGATGTGGACTTTCCTGGCATTAGCTTTGAGCACAAGGAGAGCTGTGTTGAATTCAGTAGTGCTGAATGCTATGACAGTTTATTTCATAGCAGACTTAGAAGTAAGAGATGTGGTAAATATAAAGGACAGTTTAAAAATGGCACGTCTCACATTTTACTTGAAGATTCAGAAAAGCATGACAATATGTCTACTTGTTTGTCCTAGTCAAAGCAAGAATCCTGTAGTGTCTATAGTAAAGGTGAAAATGAAATAAGAAAAAAAGAGGCTTGCTTTTATTCATCATGTTGTTAATAGCACATTTATCTGGCTATTTTCACATCTAAAAATATTTTGGCTCTGTGACACCATAGATTTGGACTTTGTATTAAGGCAGTTACAGTGGAGTGTTGTCTACTGCCTTGGTAAAGACTGCTCTGCTCACCTCTGTGAGCCTCCTTTGACAAGACAACTGAACGTGCAAAGCTGTAAGAAAAACGGAGTGTAACTACAGTCATAACCCCACTGTTCTTACTACCAAAGCAGCAGGACAATAATTACCACAGAAGTCAGTAAAACTCCATCATTTCATTTTCATTTGTGAATGGCACTGAAGGTACTTCCTCATTTTCTGAAGGCAGCTACATGCTCCTTGTCTAAGACTATTATTTTATACCTTACATTATTTGTGGAGAAGCAGACAGTTGTGTTGTCTGTGCAAAAGGATTGATCACCATGCCTTTCAGTTGGTGATTCTCTCTGAAGAGAGCACCATCTTGCACAGCCTTTCAATTCATTATCTCCCTCTACACTTCTTAAAGAACAAAAAAGTTATTTTTTTAATGTTTCTTGTCATCACATTGCAGACCTCTGACCTACAGACGCAGCATTTGTGTCTTTGCTGCTCCAGCTGCAGTATGCCAAAGACCTTTCTGTGTACTGCTTTGTAAGCACCGCAGGAAAGATTGTCATGAAGTTAGTCAGCAGCACTGAGTGTGCTTTGCTGTAAGGATATCCAACTCTTTCATAATGCAGAAAAAAACCCCCTTTTTTTGGTACCATCAGTTGATGTGCAGGTGTAACTGAATTTTGCTGCCCAAAAGGATCCCCAAACGTTGAGACATAACGACAGCCTAGAACTGGTCACTCATGAATGATGAGCAATGGAGAAGACAGTTATTCCTGCTGCCATGCTGAAGTTGGAAAGAGCGGTGACAACACGTAACTCAAAATGCCTTTTAAAATTTTTTTTCTCTTCTTTTTTTTTTTTTCATCTTGAGAAAAATAAAGAACAACTCATAGAAACTTAAGTAAGCTATTTAACACCAATTGTGTAACATCGACCTAGACAAGTGGACTGTGCTGGAGAACTGGCTGACAGGCCATATCCAGATGGTGGTAGTAAATAGTTCTTTCTCAAACTGCCAGCCAGTCACAAAACGGGGTCCCCCAGTGATCAGTATTGGGACTCATGCTGTTTAGTATCTTCATAAGTGATTTGGATGTTGGGATCAAGAGCACCCTGATGAAGCTTGCAGATGACATCAAAATGAGTGAAGAAACTGACTCCATATGGGAGAACCAGCTTCCAGGAAGACCTGGACAGGCTGGAAGAGTTGGCTAGCAGGAACCTTATGAAGTTCAACGGAGACAAGTCTAAGGTCTTGTACCTGGGAATACATAATCCAGGAATGCAGCTCAGACTGGGATCCACCTGTCTGGAGGGCAATCCTGTGGAAAAGGACCTGGGGGTCTTGGTGGACAACAAGTTCAGTGTGAGTGACCAGTGTGCTGCAGCATCAACGAAAGCCAACAGGATGCTGGGCTGCATTAACAAGGGCATCACCAGCAGAGATAATTAAGTAATTATTCCACTCTAGTCAGCGCTGGTCAGACCACACCTTGAGTACTGTGTGACATGGACAGGCTAGAGAGGGTCCGGAGAAGGGCCACGAGGATGACCAGAGGACCAGAAGGCCTGCCTATCTGACATTAACTGCAGTGATTTTCATGGCCTCAGTCTTGAAGTTCATGTTACTTCTCCAAGCTTCACAGTTTTAGGGACTTACATTCCATGATCTCATAAACTGTCTTTAAATAGTTGCTAATAGCTGTTGACTTTGGAGAAAAAGTCTGAAACTACAGCTGTTACTTAATTACTCGCAGCAGAGGTCATTAGCTGATCTTACCAAATGCAGTATGTTAACTTCCTGAGACGAGTCAGTTTTCACAGGGATTTTCATTCAAACCAGCTTTCCATCAGGCTAAGCCCAATTCTGTCTTGCTAGAGGTATCACTGCAGTTATGGTTTTGCTAGAAAAATGACATACATTTCTGATTGGACTCCAGCACATTAACTCAGCCTAAGGCATATTCTTTGAATGACAGAAACATGTCCTGTAAAAGTTGGTATGTGCTTTTTATGGATAACATTGTCTGGAGAGAGATCTCATTAAAATCTATACTATACCTCTTATTGTCTTCCTCATTTGCTAGATACACAAGCCAAAAATACATCTTTGCATAGATTGGTCTATCAATACTTCCCACAGAGCTACAGAGAAAGTGAAAGTCACATGTAATCTATCTTACTCCCACGGGAGTAATTTACAAATGTGTCCTGTTATACTTCCGTAGGCATAGAGAAATTCGAAAACATTTACAAAGTATATGCAATATAGCTTCAGGTTCGTGTCTTGAACCAATGTAATGAGTCCACTGAGAGAAAGCTGAAGTATTTAACACCCTGCCTGATGAGCTGGAAGATTAACACCAAACCTTGAATTATCTAGAAATGAGTGCTGAATGTTTAAAGCATGGAAACTACATACTGCTCAAATATATTTTTGTATGTTACATATCTAAACACAAGGTAGGTTTCCTTCAGTAACTGAGAATATCAATAACAATATTTAAGAAAAAAGAGTGCAAAACAGAAATAAAAACAAACACAGAAAAATAGTTCTTGTTCTATACCAAATGACCCTTCTGGAATAAAACTGAATCTGCTGCAATTCAAGTCTGTAAATATCAGCCCAAACTAAATTTCAATTAAACCGCAATAGTCCCTTCTCATGTGGCTCGCATACAATTACAGATTGCAAGCACCAGTAGGCCTACTGTGAACTGCACTGATTTCAGTCTTACTCAGCTTGGTGAGAATCTCACTTCTGTTTTCAGGTGCCATATTACAATATATTCTTGGCATACCTAAAAAAGAATAAAATAGTTATACAGTTCTTTGATAGCTTACAGCCGACCCTAAGCAAACAATAAATTTAATAGAGCTTTTATTTTACTCTGGAGTGAAAAACACAACTTTTTGATACTTAGTAAGGACTTTTATGAAATTGAAAGTGTTAAGCACAACCTTCAGCCAGGTAAGTCTCATTAAAATAGAGCTAGGAAATAAGTCCCCATGTTTTACTGGATTTATTAAATGTAGCATGATTTCAAATTTAAACTTTGGTCTCGTCTAGATTTGCCGCCCTGCAAGCAAGTATAAAATGCTGCCAGATCCACTATAGCTTACTATGGCAGAGGCTTTCTTTTGCTCTTATGTATAGCAACTCAGGCCACTGCTTTCACAGAACTGAAAGGCTTCCCAGTCCAGTCTTTTATTTTTATGTTATGCTATAGAGTTAGTATGAAGCTTTTTCAAATGAGTGACAAATGTCCAGGAACTGCCTCTTCCCTACTACCCATCTCTGTGGTGCAGAGATAAATATTTGTATCAGGGACACTGTAAAGCAGTGACATAGAAGAGAGCTAGGCACTATGTGTTGGTGTAATGTCCAACAATGCACAGGAGTTCACATGTCCCAATTTAAAAGCTGGATTACATTTTAATTAAAAAAAAAAAAAAGATTAGAAAGTTACGTCATACTTTGAAATGCTTTGAAATTTACCTCATAAATAAGCATTTTACAAGGGAAAGTCTTCTTTGCCTTTGTTTTTTCAGCTCTTGTTAGAGTTCTGGTAAGTGCTATGGGAGGGCAGGGGCAGAATAGAATCAGATAAATAAACTAAAAATGTTGATGGGGCCTCACAGGGGAAGCCTATTAAATAAGCTTAGCATCTTGTGGCAGGATTTCACAACTAAGCATTCTAAGAATTAATGTATAAAAGAACATCGGTCTGAATTGCTGAACTCAGCATGTTAATTAGCTATTAACTGTGAAATCACATAGTGACATTTTTACATTCGATTCTCAAACCAGAATACTGCTTCACGTAACTTAAAGCAGTTCTGCATGTATGTAACACATGATCATTTCCTCCCCTTTTCTTGCAAATGAGCGATAGCATTCTGAAAGTGATTTCTACAGTCTATGTGATTTAAAAAATCTTTAACAAAAGCTTCTTTTGCTTCTAAATGACTAGACTTGTATCATCTTTGAAAAAGTCAGCCATAGTTATGCCATGGGTTCTGAGAGTAGCTATGGACATGTTAGAAAACTGGTAAACTCACTCACAATCATCCTCACAAAAAGCTTTTAGATTTGAAACTGGCAGTAGCCAAACCAGAAACACATAAACAAGCTAACCACTGTCCATTTCACAGGTTAGATCTGAGGAAATTAATCTTTTCCAGTGCATGACTTTATTTAAAGTTACTGCAAGTCTTCCACAAACGGTTTTTATTACAAAGGTATTTCAACAAATTTAATCAAAATGGCCCCACTCTAAAGCCAAAATGGCTGATATGCAGCACATTTGATGTACAGATGAAAATTAATTAATTTTCATCAATTAATTAATTTTCATCAGACAATGGATATTTTGTTTTATAGGATTACTGTGGAATTGTCATCCAGGTCTAAGTCAGAAAAATAGGGAACAGGAAACACATAATAGGAAGTATTATTCATGCGTACATCGGGAAAGAAATCAATTCCATCAGCTGCATTTGCCTATTTTTATACTAATACAGTACAAGAATGAGAACAGAATTCAGCCTGGGTTTCTCAATGTCCTTTTTTTTTTTTTTTTCTTTTAGAAGAACTGATGTCTCCTTTCTTCTGCTTGTTTTGATCTCTAATTGACAGCTTTTCCCAAAATACAGTGCTGTAGCAATGTCTAATGAAGAGTCCTGCTCAGTTGGAAAGGATTGCAGCAGTTAGATTTTTTTTTCCTTCCCTCATCTTTACCTCAGAAAGGACAGGTCCTTCATGTCAAATGTTAATATCAATTTATGTACATAGCAGAGTGCATCTTGGCATATTGCTGATTCCTCAAATCATGATGCATATCACACAATGGGAAACAGTGAAAGATTTTAACAAGTTCAAATAATTAAATGACTACTATTTTGTCACAGCACTAAGTCATTGTGGCTTTTTTCTTTTGCTCTTTGTCACATAGCCTGAATAGAATATTGCCTTATATCAGTAACTACTGCTAATACAAAACAATGATGCTCTCTCATAACTATATAAATAAAATGTAAGAGGTCAGAAGCTTGTTTTTCCCCAGCAGGTGTGATTTGCATCCTGTCATACCACATATTACCACACTACAATGGTACGTTTTTGTCAAAAGCATTTCATACTTAAAAAAAATGGATTCTTCAAGAATGTTACCAGATATAAAACCTGTCTCATTCACCATATCCACAATCTGAATATTATAACTTTGTCTATGTCAGAAAGAGAAGTATTAAAAAAGAGATAAGAGAACTAAAACAACTATAACAACTTGTGTGAAAAAATACTAGTGTAGGCACTGTCTGAAATGGAAATTTATTTGCAAAGGAAATCTATTTGCAATGGTATCAGTGGTATCAGTGCAAGACCATGATTATTTAGTCATCTCTAAAAAGGTAAAATTTACAAGATACTTAAGTGATTTTAAGAGTTTGCATCTGAAAAAACATCATAATTGTGCACTGATTGTATTCAATAGTGAAAGGTTTTCCTCATCTCTGAGAAAAATACTACAAATTTCAACATTAGCAAGCATAATCACCATTAAAAATGTCAAATTGGCCAAATGGCATTAAAGCATTAGGTTTATTCTTGTCATAATCCTGGATTTCACCAGAAAGGATAATTTTCACAGGACTTTTTTTCAAGAAACTGAGTTTACCCAGAAAAGTAAAGAGGAACAACTGAGCAAAACTGAGAGCACACCAAAATGCTGGAGCTGATCAAAGATGGTCCTCCTGCATGGCACAGAAACTGCAGAGTTACAGAAAGGTTCTATGTTGACCCCAAAAGAAGATTAGCTTTGTGGCAGGACTTGTTAGCTCAGTATTAACACATGGTTAAAGTGCTTCTCATTCTCAGTCTAACAAGGTCACTAGCTCAGGTATCTCTGAGCTGTGCTACATTGTAGATCTGATATATGTATTGACATATCTACCGGAGTGGCTGTGTGATCACTTTATGTCATACAGTGTTTCTTTCATATATTAAAATATGAACACATTTTACATTTGAAAGAAACATATTAAGATCCATATTATTTATTTTCTCCATGAAATTCACTTCATCAAAGCAGAAGATCTGGAAATTTGGTATGTCCCAAATCAGTTATTTGTTGCTGATGTGATTGATTAAAGAGTCCTGGAAGTATTAGTGACAGCTTTGATGTCACTGGAATCATCTGACAGGTCTGCATGCTTCCCCAAAAAAGGAAAAAAAAAAAACAAAAAACCTTCTTACACCTTAAAGCCTTTCTTTTCTGTTAAAACTACATACACACGTAAGTAAACCAGGCTTAAAATTGTCTGACCCAGTCACTTGAGGACTGGTTTCAACGCAAAGCATATGTGTGGATTTACCAACTATTTGGCTGACAGCAAGAACAGCAGAGAAGTTAGGGGAGGCAATAAGCCCTTCCAAAAGCAGCCATCTTCATTAGCCTCAGTGGAAGGACAAACACATGAAAAGCACTATTCTTTGAATAGAGGAGCACATCCACAAGGAATTTTTTTCAGAACTAAAAATGTAATGGATTTGGCATCAACTCCACTTCTTATCTCTGCACAGGACTTGCTGAGAGACAAGGGATGTTGGGGCTTCAGGCAAACAACCAGGCTGATGCTGAAGACATGACCAGAGGTTACACTCCCAGAACAAAGGTATGGAAAAGGACTGGACATGACTTGAGAAAACTGCTGTGTGTGAAAGACAGCAGAACAGAAAGCTGACAAAAGCTGCACGTAGCACTGTGAGGGAAGGCAGGATGTGACAGACGGTTTAAGGAGAAGACATGTGAGAAGGAGCAAACATCACAGGTAACTGGAGTGGAACATGGAGACCTTATGGTGAGCAGGGTCTCACAAGGTCAGCACAATACTGTTACTGACTATGTAACAGTACCAGTGATAAGATATAAATTAGTAATAGTACCAGAAATAACAAATGTGGTACAAGAGTACCGAAAATTAACTGGTGTCTTTTGGGTACCTATTACAAGAACAGCCCCAATACAAAATCTGCTTGGAAGCTTTTACACTTACCACTTATTGGCAACAAGATTTTCCCTGAGAGAGCTTTCCCCTCTTTAGCAAAGAGGGGCATCTGAAGAAGGCAGTGTACTTGATACCAGTGAGTGAGAGATTCTGTTGGTGCAGTGGACAACCAAACAGTTACCCTAAAACAAACATGAAAAGATATCTAGACTTTCCTCTCTTTTGCTGTCAGAAACAATTTAAAATTGTTAGACCTTTATGTAGATGAGGCCTCAGCTGATTATAATAGACTTTAAACTGCCTTCAGGTAAACTGGAAGAGTGATTCTATCCTATGTTGGGAAAGAAATATGTTATGCTTCTTTTTCTTTCTTTGTACTGTGCCTGTCACCACCAAATCTCTGTGCGTAAGCCAGTTACGGAGATTCAAAAAAGAAATTCCTCAGACTCCTGTTTTCTGTTCTTTCTATACTGCCAGGATAGAATATACTAATTTCTCTCTCCACTTACCACTCAGTTTCAACAAACTACAGGAAATTACTGGAAAACTGTTCGGTTCTGGTCTCCCCAGTTCAAGAGTAGACAAGAACTACTAGAGAGATAACAATGGAGAATTACAAAAATTATTAAGGGACTGGAACATCTCTCTTTTGAAGAAATGCTGAGAGACCTGGGGCGATTTAGCCTGGAGAAGAGAAGACTGAGAGGGGATCTTATCAATGTTTACAAATATCTTAAAGATGTGTGTCAAGTAGAAGGGGCCACTCTCTGTTCAGTGGTGCCCTGTGATAGGATGAGAGGTAATGGTAGCAAGGTGAAACACAGAAGTTCCACCTCAATATGAGGAAAAACTTCTTTACTGTGAGAGTGACAGAGCACTGGAACAGGCTGCCCAGAGAGGTTTTGGAGTCTCCTTCTCTGGAGACTTTCAAGAACTGCCTGGATCTGTTCCTGTGTGGCCTGCCCTAGGTGTTCCTGTGCTGGCAGGGGAGCTGGACTCGATGATCTCCAGAGGTGCCCTCTGAACCCTATCATTCTATGATTTTATGTTTCTATGATAGCTCTACTTCAGAGACATCCAGAAGAAACTTTCTGAGTATGATCATTTACACCATAACGTGAGCATAGAAGAAAACTTTGTCTTTAATCTAAGGAGACAAATAGGTTTGATGAAGACCATTTAATTCAATCATAACAATAAACATAAAAGAAAAATCATTACCAAAAATTGGCTCTGGAGTACTGTTCCATGTACAGCTGCTTGTCAGAAAAAGGAGACAAGTGAATGTCACTGTATGTTGGCAACATCACTCCTAGTAAACAAAAGACAATATAAATTAGAAAGGCAAGTGCTGAAAAAGCATTTGGACAATGCTCTTAAATGCATGGTTTAATATTAAGGTTGCCCTGAGTGAGATAAGGAGTTGGACTCAATGATCCAATGATTCCAAATCATTTTATTCTGTGATTCTATAGTCCCACAGACTTCTGTACAGGAATGATTTCACTAGTGAGGAACCACCAGTTCAGAAGCAGTGATTATTATACACTTCAGATAATCTTAACATTTAGTTTCAGTAATATATGGGTTACTTAAAAGTGAATATGCTGAAGCAGTTAGCAAAAAACCCAGCACAGGACAACTTACAGAACAGATCACAATAATTCATAAAGTCCTAATGGTCCTATATCAAATATCTGAATTATTTAGCTTCCTTCAAATGAAGTGATACAGAGTTATTGAATACCTACTAAACACTCTCCAGTGGAATTATAGCACCTTCTTTGCTTATGGCTAATCTAATAAATGTAGTGTTTGTGTAAAGGATTTGCATTAAAGCTCAGACTCGATCTTAAATTAAACTGCTGGGTACAGTTTTGGTCAAATTTGGAAGAACTGCTGTTACTGAATGAAGTAGTTACATGCACTTCACTCTTAAAGAGTTTTATCCAGGGAACTCACAGCACTTCAGAATAAATACTGAAAATTTTACAAACACAAATATGTATGTTATACCCTGTGTGCGTGTGTTTTACAGATGCTGAAGTTGAAAACCAGAATTTCATTTGCATGAAGTGGCAAATCTGTGTCAAAGCAGGGAATGAAATCCCGATCTACTTATCTAGCAGCTCAGGACACCGGAGGAATTACGTTCCATTATTTTCTGTGGACTGTGCATCAGACTGCCTAGCAGCTTAAATGAAAGCCCTTGTGTTCTGGAAGCAGAAGGCAAAGGCAGTTCAGTTTGAACTACACTTGAGCATATTTCTTCACCCTTTTTTAACCTGGTATAAACCACAATGCATAGTTGAAGGAGAGGACAGGTAAAGGAGTTTAGGGAAAAGGAAACACCTGTCCTTTTGTAAGTACATTGTGTAGGAAGAGTCCACAGGAATTTCAATAAAGAACAACACCACCTTACAAAACAGACATGCTTTTTAAAACTGGCTGTGGGGAGAATATTAACAAGATTGCAGAGAATATGGGACAGAAAGTTTCTATTAGCAACTTATTCAAAATGTCATCATTTCAGTTCACTTTTTACAACATTTTTAATAATCACCATATAAAGTATGACATGGATTCACAATGGTGACGATTTAGGACAACTGCTCTCTTGGTATCCTGGCTATCTCCAACATGGTTTGTAACACAGTCACAGCTCAGGCAAATACTCTGAAATAACCACCATGGGAGGGTGATTTGAGGCACGTAATAGGAGATCTACTTTAACTGTACTACAGCAACCTTTACAGAAGTCACATCCTTTAAAAAAAAGTATTTATTTAGAAAGATGTTAAGCTAGGACTGTTTTGAGTCAGACTCAATTATAAACTAGTATCTCAAAGTATCAAAAAGTGTCCTTTCTACTATAAGCAGGCACAGTGTCATTAACTGCAAATCAGCACGTACTAATCTCAGACTACTGTGATAAATCACTTCATCCTAGAGACACTGCAGCAATAAAGCACTGGGCTTTCAAGACAGGATACAAAGACTACAATAGCAGTGTGTTAGCTACTTGACTTTTGAAGTACAATAGATAGACTAAGAAAATCAAAGCTAGCATTTAATAATAACTCATACGGCCAGTTGTAAATTGATTTCACACTGCTAGTATTTACTCAGCTTGACACTCAATGAGTCAGTGCACCTCCTTACACAAAAGCATCTTGGAGGGAAAGAGCCTGGTGTAAAATTACCAATTTGCAGAAAGAGAATGTCCCACTAGTATTCTCACTTTGCAACTCCTTTTCTAATTACAATATATATTCACTTTTACCTTATTTTTGCTAATTTTATATCCACACCTACCTGAGAACATCATTACATATCATCTTAGCTTTACATAAATAGGATGTAAAAAGAATAAACTATTATAAAACTATCAAGGTGATGATACATGACTTTTGACCATTTGTATTTAAGCTATAACAACAAAGAAAAAGAGACTGAAAAGCACAATATCCTCTGGACTGAAAAGCTCAACACACTCACCAGCAGTACTTTTAAAAGAAATAATGGGTGCAGCACAGCAAAAAATGCCATCAGCAATTAATCTCTTTCACTTTGAGATAGAAGCCTCTTTCATTTTGCACTGAGAACTAAACTAATGTGTTAACTCTAATGTGTAAATATTTAGCAGATATTGCAAAGCCTCATCGAATGTAAATTTAAAAAATAAATTTTATTTCATGAAAAATTCATTTTTTAAAAATAAGAAAAGGAGAGCAGTAAATTAAGATTTTATTATCTAGTCAATTTATATGAAGAAACTAGCCATCTGTTTATGAATGACAATTTTAAAATAGAAGTATTAAGAAATTATAGTCACTGATGAATACATATATAAGATTTCTTACATTTTAATCATCAAGTCAGATGTATTCTATCATTTTAAGCAGAGATGAGAGGGAGCAGGGAAGACCAAAACAGAAGATGCAGACAAATCTTCAGTCATCACTAATCTTTACTGCATTACCTCAGTACCCTATAGCTAGCCTGTAATTTTCAGCCATCTCTTTCTGCTTCTTCCAAAACATCAGAAATATCTTATTTTATTATTGTATTATGTTTTAATTATATCTGATACAACTGAAGCAGTTGTCCCACTTCAGGAATGTGGCGTTTTTATTGCTTTACATTTTTTTTCTTTTTTTACATACTCTTTGCCAAACATGTAGCAAGACCACAGTCTTACTTCCTTTCTACTCAGTAAGGTACAGTAACTGTGGATGGTAGAGTGCCAAGGTATTAAAAGTAGAATATAGTAACTAGTAATAAAGATTGAACAATTCTAGATTTGGCCAAATAAAAATTTGAACATCTTTCCATTAAATATTCCCTGCATACTTTGATCCTGTTATCACTCCACACCAACACTGCCTTCTTTTGTATTATGCTATTTTGGAAATCAAATAAGCAGACTTGCCTTTAGAAAAACTAAATTCCTAGTACAGCATTTCTGCTACAGTTTTGGAAGCCACTGTAAGGTTCAGGCCATATTTGGAACATTCTGTACATGAGGCAGTGTGAAATGAATGGAAACACTTTCTCCAGTGCACACTCGTTAGCTGTCAGAAGTACCTGGCTTACAAATAGCTGGCACTGAAATGATCAGGCCATCATGACTTCAGTGCACATGGTTTGTTTTCCAGATGTCTATTATTAAACAGTTGCAATTTGTTTTCTGTATAAAAGGAACCTGATACTACAGACACATGCAGACCTAATGCCACCCACTCTGCTTCCAGAAATACTGCCAACTGAAGTGAATGGTAATAAATCAGAGAGGCAAAATTAATAGTACACATTTTTGCAGAATAAGGATTTGTGCCTGACTTACTCAAAAATCTATGGGTAAATATAAATGGATGCAAGATTTTCAAGTTAACCTTGCAGATGCACAGACCTTAATTTATAGATAGCATATAAGATTATTGAAAGGAGACAATAATTTATGGTTGATTTACTTACCTTAAGATACAAATATATTTGCACACAGCTTCTGTTTCACTTGCAGATAAAGTAAACTAAAATTCACCACTGAAAATTCAAGACTAAACAGGAAAAGATCATAAAATGAACAGAGCTAGCAATGGGTCTCTTACTATGCTAAACCAAACATGTGCCAAGTGTCCTCTGAGAGCAGGATTATGATGCTGCCACTATATAGAAATTCTTCCATTTATTAAAAAGCTAATTCGGTCATCTGTAGTAGACAGAAAAAAACAGTAATGGGTTTTGGGGTACAAGAGACAGAAGAGGAGATCTGCTACTCTAAATGTATTCCTAAGTAGAATTGGTGCCAGGTATGAAAATATCTTAGTTTTCAGTTGCTGTTTTGTTGCCTTTACAATACACTGGTCCTTTAATTTGCTTTGGTTAGAGAAAAGGGACAGCATGAGCTGATCCAGTCTCCCATCAAGTCAGTAAGAGCCACTACACTAATTTTGGTCGTTATTTAAATAAAACTTTCTTGGTATCTATCCACTCATTTCTCTGTGCATGCAGTTTAGATAATCAGCCAAAATAGTCCCTGCCCCTAGAAACTGGAATAATCTTCTTTCTCTCCTCCAGAACAAACCCAGGGACAGTACTTTCTCTTCCTTCATATCCTAAACTCAATCTAAATCTTTACTAGCTAACTCCTAGATTTAAAAACCTTTCTGGCAGTGTCCTTTACCTTAGCTTTGAGATGTAAAACACAAAGATGATCCTCCATTCTTTCTTCTCTCATTCAAATCTATATACTAATTAGGCTGGGAAGTCCTTAAGAAACAAACATTTTTATTAAAAATTCCTGGGTAGTACTGCAAAACATTTAAAAGCAAACACATACAACCTTAAGCAAGTATTTTCACTGATGTATGTTGCCTACCTGGAAAGTAAGGGGGTGGAGGGTGGGGGTGTTGGAAGCATACAAAAGTGGAAAATCATGCATAATTTTCCATTATACCTATTTCCATCCATACTATCTCTTCTTGACATAAGCACTGGATGTTCAAAGTGCTAATTTAGTTACAATGAGGCTGCAGCGTAAGTCACAAAATCCAAAAGTACCATTACTCAGCAAGGCATTTAATGTCTTCTGGTTCATTTAGGATCCTTAATTTATTGCTGTGAAAATTGCCAGCAGTTTAATTTTACTAGCACATACTTATTTTGTGAATTCTTACAGTCTTTCTTCAAGGCCTTTATTCAAAATTTAAGGTCAAAAAGAGCTGGAGTCATCTTACAAACTCACTCATTAGGTCTTTAAACCTTTGCAAACCAGCCAAGGAAAATTGTCTGAAAGTCTTCCTAGAGAGCTGTATTACTACTACTAATACAAGGTTCGTCAAACTGCTCTTTAGAACTGGAAGTTAATTAGCACAATAGAAGGAACTGGTTCAGAGGACAAACAGGGAAAGTATGATGAGTAAGCCCAGGCAAATCATAGACTCATGGAATGGTTTGGATTAGAAGGGACCTGTGAAGGTCATCTAGTCCAAACCCCCTGCAGTAAGCCAGGACATCACAGGTATCACTGGTATCACAGGGTGTCAGGGGTTGGAAGGGACCTTGGAGATCTTCGAGTCCAACCCCCCTGCCAGAGCAGGACCATACAATCTAG
>JANHFX010028921.1:101310-150173 GCA_027560015.1 Chloroceryle amazona | reverse complement strand
AACTTGCTGTCTACCAGGACTCCCAAGTCCTTCTCCACAGGGCTGCTCTCCAGCAGATCACCTCCCAGTCTGTACTGGTATAATTTATTCTTCTTCCCCAGGTGCAGGACTCTGCACTTATCCTTGTTAAACCTCATTAGGTTCTGCTCTGCCCAGTTCTCCAGTTTGTCCAAGTCTCTCTGGATGGCTGCGCAGCCTTCAGGTGTATCTGCCAATCCTCACAGTTTTGTATCATCAGGAAACTTGCTGAGAAGACACTCTGTCTTGTCATCAATGTCATTGATAAAGATGTTGAACAGGACTGGTCCCAGCACTGATCCCTGGAGGACTCCACTAGATACAGCTCTCCAACTGGACTTGGCACCATTGACCACCACTCTCTGGACTCTATTGTCCAACCAGTTACTAATCCATTTTACTATCTGCTCTCTATCCCACACTTCCTCATTTTCTCCACAAGGATGTTACGGGAAACTGTGTCAAAAGCCTTGCTAGGGTCAAGACAGGCTACATCCACTGCTCTCCCTGCATCTATCCATCCAGTTACAATATCATAGAAGGCTATTAGATTAGTCAAGCATGACTTCCCCTTGGTAAATCCATGCTGACTACTCCTGATAACTATCCTCTCTTCCATGTGCCTAGAGGTGACCTCCACAATGAGCTTTTCCAGTATTTTTCCAGGGATGGAGGTAAGGCTGACTGGCCTATAGTTTTCTGGAATCTCCTTCCTGCCCTTTTGGAAGGCTGGGGTGACATTGGCTTTCCTCCAGTTCTCTGGCAGCTCTCCCGTTTGCCATGATTTTGCAAAACTGATGGAGAGTGGTAGGGCAACAATATCAGCCAATTCACTCAGTACTCTTGGATGCATCTCATCAGGGCCCATGGACTTGTGTAAATGGCTTATCTATTCCACATGATGTATTAAAAAAATGTTTGAAAAAAACCAGTAGTGATATGGTCCATAATTTTTTGCCCAAATTTTAGGTTTCTTAATAAGTTCAGATATAACTCTCTTTGTTCCTGGCCCAGGTTAGATGAACTGAACCATTGTCTGAACTGCTCAGTCTTGCATCTCAGAGGCAGAAATTCCCTCTGTTTGTCCTACAACACCTTCACTTTGCTGTAATTAATATATATATTTCCTAAGTAGTTTTGTGATAGATTTATTTCACTGCCCTCAGATTTTAGATAAAACCAGTAAATTAATTCAGTTACTTTCTATGTTCCTTTTAGAGACCTTAACTATACAATTTATTCTTTACTGCAAAAAAGCCAGTTAGCTTCTTCACAAAAGAGTTAGCTTTTAATTCTGTTTATTGTTCTGACGTAATAACAGGAACAGAAAGGGCATGACAATTCTAAAGTGCAATAAATAACTTGACAAGAGCAGTTCTTAGAGCTATTCATATTATCTCTGAGTAACAAAAGCTTGTTTCTGACAGCCAATTGCTGTGTTTATTAAATGAGCAAGGGGGGCACAGTCATGACTGTGGATAAATAATATTTAGTTTCTACAATGGGAATATTCAGCATCAGTTATGCCTTCCAACAGTTCTTGGGATGGCTGTATTTTTCTGCCTAAAGAGCATTCTGTATCTGCTAAGAATTCAATGAAAGTCCTTTAGCAGTAGTACTGCATTCTTCTGATGTTTTTCATACAACTTCTATGTATTTTCTCTGCTACAGTGTCTTGTTTGGCATAAAAGAATTATTTTTGCTCTCTCAACCGTATAAGTTCTTTCTTCTTGAGTAGAGCTTTTCAGTACTGCTGAAAGAGTGTCTCCCAGCACTGCAGCCTGTTTCTTGATGGGAGGTCTTTCAGGGAGAGGCTGTAGCCCCTTGGTAAGACGAGGCCTTGAGCTGTGGAACAGGCAGGTGCGGATGAAGTAGAGAGATCTTCTCTATTCAGTACCTTTGAAGCCTTGTGCTGAATGTGTTCAGGAATACAAGACTGATTTTCTACTCTCTATTCTAAGGGTGATTTGTTGTGTACATATTTTGAACTACTGTGAGTGCATAAAAACTTTATGTTCATATATACGGTCCCAGTGTACACAGCTGGATAAAAGAGTTCAGAGACAGCATATCTTATATAGCTCAAATTTCTTGTATCTCTGAAAACTTTCCTCTTCATATGAGAGCAGTCCTAGTCCACATTGTGGAACATAGATACTGAAATCACAGTGAAGCGGGAAAAATACCATAGTCCCTCTGCAATAATGATACAAATGTTAATTAAGTGTTCCCTTTCCCAGTGTACACTCACAGAGTGTCAGCAAGGTAATAATTAGCCCAAGATGACACACAAAGAGCTGTTCCATCACAACCAAAATTATCCATGTTTGAGAAGAAATTCTGCCTGTTTGTAGCAGAGCAGGAGGGAAGGACAATATTCTGTCTTTGCATTCTTACCCTGCATCTGAAATGACTCCTTCCCCTTTCCTGCAATATGCTAGATTTGTGAAGTACAGTTCTGGAAGATGGCTTTCTCCTGGTCATGTTTCTGTGATGAAACAGAAATGGTTCATTGCAGTAATTGTATTGCAACATTTTAGACATTGCTTTCATAGACACATGCTCTGTATTAGCACTTTGGATTGTGTAGAATGAACTGGGTTTTTTATGACACTCTCAATATTCTGCTTATATTAATACAGATTTTTTATATATATATGTAATACCTTTAATTGGGAGTTATTAATCCTAAATTATGTTAGCATATGATTTTGTTTGGGTTTTATTACAAACTGTATTGCAACAGTGAAAAGAAATAACAGCAAGTTACATACAACTTATAGTATGGAGATAGTTAATGTAATTCACAAATAGAGTTGTTACCCTGTAATAAAAGGAATGTTTCCAGTCTTTCCTGAAGAGAGACAGTGATGTCAGCTTAGAATAGGACAAGCACTAATGGGCCAAACTGGAGAGAGTCCAGCTTATGCTAAAGAATAAGAAAATTATTTTAAGAGTTATCTACCCAAATAGCTTATAGGGCTAGTCAAATCCCCATCAACTGAGGTATTTAAAAACTTGTTAAATTTTTTTAAACATATATTTGTCTGACTTTTTCAATTCTTTTTAATTTTGTTGTATTAGTCTTACCCAGTCTTAATAATACTTACCTTGCTATTGAATGTCTTCTCAGATATTTTTTCTCTTTTTTGTTTTTAGACACAGATATCAGTGAGTCAGGTATTTCCGTTAGAAGCACTGGCTCAGCTGCATCTATGACCAGCCAAGCTGAGCGAAAGAGGAGAACACTTCCACAGCTTCCCAAAGAGGAAAAAGTGAATGAAAGCTCAAAAGCAAAAACTACATCTCATCAGAGATCAGAAATAGGTGAAAAGCAGGACACTGAACTTCAGGAGAAAGAAACTCCAGCTTGTGCCTCAGATGCTGACAGCAGAAGTATAACTAAGTCAAGCAGAACAATGAATGGTCTTTCACCCAAAGCAGCTGGAGACAAAGTTTTTTCTTTCCCCAGCTCTTCTGGTAAAGAGAGAGTTGAAGCTGTCAGAGAAACTTCTGTGGTGAAACAAGCTTTAGCAAAAATTCAACAACAGGAAAGAAAGGAGCAAGGACACTGGACATCCACAAAATTATCCTCTACAAAACCTGCTGCAAACCACGTTGAGAAAGGTAGGGAGGAGATTTCTATGTCACCCAAAACTTTGGATAATCAAGACAAAGCTCCTGGGCATGTTACAGATAAAGCAGAAATGAAATTGATGCAAAGTGAGGGAAAAAGAAGAAAAAATGAGGAAACTCTAAAAGGACAAAGTCCTAAAGCATCTAGAGCAGAAAAAAAGGAATCTTCAAAACCATTAGTGAGGCAAGGTAGCTTTACTATAGATAAGCCTAGCACAAATATACCTATAGAACTTATTCCTCACATTAATAAGCAAAGTGGATCTGCTGCCCCTTTAGTAACTGCAAACAGGATACGTGACAGAAGTGATTCAATGGACACTGATTCCAGTTTAGATACAACACTCATTTTAAAAGACACAGAAGCTGTAATGGCTTTCCTTGAAGCTAAACTGCGTGAAGAAAATAAAACTGATGAAGGTCCTGAGACTCCTAGCTATAACAGAGATAATTCCATCTCACCAGAATCAGATGTAGATACAGCCAGCACAATCAGTCTCGTTACTGGTGATGCTGAAAGAAAATCCACACAGAAACGGAAAAGCTTTACAACATTATATAAAGATAGATGTTCCTCTGGTTCCCCTTCAAAGGATGTTTTAAAATCTTCTGCAACAAGTGCCAGAGAAAAAATGGAAAAGAAAACTAAAAGTCGATCTTCAGATGGTGGATCTAGAGCTGATGCTCGCAAAACTGTGCAATCCAGTGGAAGAATGAGACAACCATCAGTAGATTTGACAGATGATGACCAAACATCTAGTGTACCTCATTCTGCCATTTCTGATATATTATCATCTGACCAGGAAACCTACTCTGGCAAATCACATGGAAGAGCTCCTTTTGCCTCAGCAGATGAACTTTTACATTCCAAGATGGAGGGAAAGTCAGCTAAATCAAAAACCTCTCCTGTTGCACTTGGACAATCTAGTAAATCTACCACTCTTCCAAGACCTCGTCCAACAAGGACTTCTCTCTTGCGCAGAGCACGGCTTGGTGAAGCCTCAGATAGCGAGCTTGCTGATGCTGATAAGGCTTCAGTGGCTTCTGAAGTGTCCACTACAAGTTCTACATCAAAACCCCCATCAGGGAGGAGGAATATTTCCAGAATAGACTTACTTGCTCAACCTCGTAGAACTCGACTTGGCTCTTTATCAGCACGTAGTGATTCCGAAGCAACAATAACTAGAAGCACTGCCTCATCTCGTACCCCAGAAGCTATTATTAGAAGTGGTGCAAGGTTAACATCAGCGGGAGATAGTAGTAAACTTTCTGCTAGAACTCGAGCCAATAGCATTTCTCGACTTTCAGATTCAAAATCCAAATCTTTGGCTTCAGCTCATAATTCTCCCTCAGGTACGTGAGATTATTTGACCCAGTATTAGACAACAATAGATCTTTTTCATATGCGGAAATTTTTTAATTGTTTTTATTTCTTTGGTACAGTTCTTATGAAACGTTTGTTGAGTTTTAGTTGTTGCAGTCTTTTTTTTTTTTTTTTTTGGTGTAAGAGGCTTCCTTGGGAGGTCTTGGAGAAGATTCTCGTTTAAAATCACAAAGACAAGAATCTGTAATCCTTTAACTCTTTGCCTTTTTTTTTTTTTTTTTCAACTGGCAAGCAGTGGCAAAGAATCGGGTTGAGGCACTCAGATGAGGCAGCACTGATTTGCATGAGCATGACAACAGAGCAGAGGTGCCTTTACTTAGGTCATAGTAGAAGTTCAGATCAGCAGCACTTTTTACTACATAGAAGATATAATATCTATTTGTAAGGTAGATTTGTAAATAGGCTGAACAGCATGTGTTCTCTGACATACGTCCTGAGCATCTGTAAGGGAATTGTATTTATAAATTAAGATTAGCTTCCAGAACTAGAGAAGTAAGTTTTGTTTGATAAGAACAATAAAAATTATTCTTAGAATTATATAATCATTTAGGTTGGAAAAGGCCTTTAAGATCATCAAGTCCAGCCATTAACCTAACACTGACAATCCCACCACTAAACTATGTCCCTCAGCACTTCATCTGTATGTCTTTTAAATACCTCCAGGGATGGTGATTCCACCACCTCCCTGCAGAGCCTCTTCCACTGCTTAATAACACTTGGAGTAAAGAAGTTTTTCCTAATGTCCAACCTAAACCTCCCCTCATGCAACTTGAGGCCATTTGTTCTTGTCCTGTCACTTGTTACCTGGGAGAAGAGACCATCCCCACCTTGCTACAACCTCCTTTTGGTAATGAAGTAACAAATAGAAAAATGAAACACAAACACTACCTAACTAAATATCATGAAGTTAAGTAATTTATATTAAAATTTCCCTTGCCTTGGAGTACTTTCTGTTCTCTGTTCCAAATCATGACGATTTATGATTTCATCATGATTTCCAAATCATGTTTATCTGCTTTTGTGTGGTAGTTCCTTACTACTTACACAGATGTGTATCTGTGCAAGTGATTAATTTTAACTTACTATTCTGTTAGAAGCTATCAACACTTTGAGTGCAAGCAGTGTGAAAGGCTGCTAGTTTTTTTTCCAACAGCAATATTAAATGAACCAATAATAAATATGATAATTCTAACTAAGTGAACTTTCATGTGGAATGAATATCTAAAATTTACGTGCTCCTCCTTTTTGAATTTGTCACAGTAGCAGCTTGACCTTATTTGAAGCCAACCCATAATCAAAGAAAAAATAAATAGAATAGCTTCCAGCATCATGTGTTGTTACTGAGATTATATATTCTCCTTGACTGCTTCCAAGAGTTGATAGAAGCAGCCGTGGTACTTAAATTTCCCACAGTCTTAGTGCTCTTTTGTTGCTTGTATATCATAAATGTACCTTAGGATTCTTAGCAGTGTTTATTCCACAGACAGGTATCTTTTGTCTGTGTCATTTATAGAATAGAAATTTCTATAGATACACAGATGAGGTGTTTACTAGATTATGAAATTTAATCTGTTGCATATTATGACAGGTGTCATAATATACATAAAATACAATAAAATACAATAAAAATGGTGAAAATTTAGTCTTTCCTTGTAGGACATAATTGGAAAAGCAGCATGTTTTCAATTTTAATCAAAGTTTTAAATTGATGTGTGCAGCCTGAAAGGTGGCAACATGAGGTCATGGAGGAGTGTCAGTTAAGACTGCTTCTGTATGTTTATTAATCATTAACACTAGTTCACATTGTGATATTGCTGATTTTTGATCAGGTAAACCACGGCTGTTGCTTGTCACTTTGCTGCTTCTCGTGTTTTTCACAAAACTGTGTGTGAATTTTGAGTTCTCTGTCTGTGAGAACTGTGAGAACTATTGCATGCTTCCTAAGCTTTTTCCAGGCTGCTGTGTTGAAGTGTTTTGCTGCGTCTGTTCAGGGTAGTAGGTGTATCTTCCCCGTCTACTAGTCTGTCAGAGTCATTCTAGTTTAATGTTTGTTTTCATGCATTACACAGTCAAAGCTTACTGTAGCTTGTATAAAATGCTCTGTTTTCAAGAGAGAAAAGATACCATCTTCTCCTGAGCTACCCCAACATAATAAGCTATTTTAAAGACACCATTGGTATAAAAAGCTACAGTACAAATAGCTTCTGTCATAAAGAGCTTTACCAGTTTATATTATCAAAATTAATGAGAAACCTGTATCGATGTAAAAGCAGAAATCTGAAATCAATTAATAAAGCAGTCAGATATTTTGAAAACAAAATCATGGCTTAATAAATCAATCAAGTCATGTTACTATTTAGGTAAGGAATATTATTACTACTGTTTAGGATTTGGAGCTCCAGATTTTTTCTGTATCAGTAAGCTTATCGTATAGTGTTTTAACTGGGCCATGTAGAGAATACTTTGGGAAAATCTGTATTGCTTTAAAAGTGATGTCATGTAGTGTATTTATAGGAATGTAGCTGTATATATCTCCTATATATAGGCCACTATTTTACTGAGTACATTTTCCCTTTAGTGTCTTATAAAATGATGCTAATAACTACCCAATACATCAAGTTATTAATAATATTTATTATTATATCCTTAGATAAATATATTTAAAACATCTTTGAAAAGAATACGTAACTTGTATGCAATATATAAAAATGGAAAGTAGTAGAAGCTTTTCAATTCCAAGCATGTAATTCCTGAATTGTATTTTGTTTCCAGAAAAGTCAACAATTCACATAATTTTAGCACTTTTGGAAATTACTAAGGAAGTGCCTCACAAAAGTGCCTCATCTGTTTGAATGTGTTTTACTTTGGGAACATTTAATCAAGACATAACAATGATGTATTTTCTTCTCTCCTTGGACTTAGAAACAGTGGGAAATGAATTATCATTACCCTTACAGGGTTTGGTTTTTTTCTTTTACTAGAAGACTTTGCTATCAACGTGTTAAAAATGTTCCATGGGTCTTCTCATCAGAGTTCAGTTAATGTTGCCACATTATAGATCGTTAAACATTGGCAACAGAATCTTGCTTCTTACATCCAGTCTACCAAAGAGAAAATTATTTCCCCATTTCTCAAATCTTTTTGAATATTCAGACATACATGCCTATAAAAAAGGGACAAAAGAAGATGTAGTCACTGGGGTTTTTTTATTGTCTTGTGCTTCATGTGGATAATTTGCAACATAATTGCATTAAAATTGTCAGAGCTGTCATCATGTCCATAATTTCAAGACTCTATTTTTAATCCTTGCTTACATTTAAGTAAAAGGGAAAGCAGATAAATGGAACACCTTGGATGAGAATTACCAGCATTAAAGTAATTACCCAGGTGTTTCTGTAGTAGGAGGCTTGATAACTGACAACACTGTGAAGACATGTGAAGCAGATTTAGTAATTTTGTAGCACAGACAATGACAGATTTAATCAAGGCTCTGAATCATCAAACAGTGGAATGGGATCAATAAAAACAGAGAAGACTGAATACTTTTTTCACAATTGCAGAGGCAAATTGAAGATGATGTTGCAGAAGGAGATATGTATTGGGAAAATGAAGAACAGGATCAGACCTAGAGCTAAGCTGCAGTTGTGCTCAGCAGCTCTGCTGGCTTGCTGACCTAGCTGTCATTGCACATAAGTAGCAGATAGGTTGATCTAAGCTCTTGAGGTATCTCTTAAAACAAAAAACAAAACCAACAGCAACAACAAAAAAGTTTGAGCTGGGAGAGGAAAGAACCCTTACTAACTGCGCTTTATTGCTGTACTGAGCACCAAAGTATTTTAGAATGGGTATGCTTAATAAAGAATGCCCTTAGATCTTAAAAATGAGATTATTGTCCAAATCATTAGACCAAGTTAGGTTTGTCTAGTGATTTTAGCTAGGGTTTTGTAGGATTTTCTAGTTATTGGTACTGATCTTCAAAATCTTTGGTGTGTGTGATAACTAACTGTATGATAGCTTTCAGAAATGTGTGTAAACTAGAATGACATTTTGGGGCTGCGTAATTTCTAAGTAATACTAAAGGCACATGTGCAAATGTATAGCTAGCTTAATGGGAAACATGCTTGGATATTGCTGCCATGAATTGTACACGTTAGAGATTTTTGCTCTTAAGTGTACAATTACTTTTTCCCAGTATCAATGAGAAACTCATGGATGATATGTAAGTCAACAATATTTTAAGGCCTTAAAATTTAATGGTCTTTAAAAATGTAGAGGAGTTTTATAGTACTATGTAGACTATTGATATTGACATAATTTCAGTTAATATCTTTGAAATGTTTAATTACTAAATTCTGTATTTTGATTGATTGTATAATTTAAGAATATTTTCCTTAAAAGTGTGGGTGGAAAAGAGGACCTTCGACTAATCTCATCAATATATTTTATTTAAGCAAGTGCTTCTAGTCTGAATGTTTTAATACAAATTAACATGATAAAACACTATTTTGTACACAGAGAAATTCAAGCTTCTCCCAGACCCAGATCCTGATGTTGAAACTTACAGTGGTAGAGTACTAGAAATCAAATCTGTTTCTGATATTTCACTTCTCATTCAATTTTTAGTTTTTAAATATATGACTACATATGCTCATTGTACAGTGCAGAGTTACTGGACTAGCTCACTTAAGAGATTTTAAAATATTTATATTTATCTTGATGAAAATAATTTGGGGACAGAGAATTTAAACAAAAATCGATGATAAAATGTGGGCCCAACTCATAAAGCTCTTTGAACTTTGGTCACACATTGCTTGCATGCTGTTTGTGGGGAAATGTGCTTTTTCTGCTTATATTCTACTTCCCTAAGATTAAAAGAAGTTTGAGAGTTCTAAAGAGAGAACAATAAGTAACTGTAGAGACATTTTTATTTTATTCAATAAAGTTACAATATTTTAAAAAATAGTAGAACTGGACTTGGTTGGAAGTCCATACTTAAACCTGAAAAAAATTACCCAAGCATATTTTTGTTTTCAGCTACTAAAAATGCATTATTTATACGAGGGAAGGAGTGTAAGCTGAGACACCAGTGTTGTATCCTACATACTGTAATCTTTGAGAACATTACACATATTGTCTTAATTAAAAACTACTTTCATTATCTGTTACTTAAATTCATATTGATGTATACTTTATTTGTAATGGTTTTTTTACATGTTTCAGAATAAATTATTATTACTTCTTGCATTTTTCATATACTAGAAGTAATTTATGTTACTTAAATCTATTCTTTTTAAATTACCAAGAAGTGATCGAAAACTTTGTAAAATTTCTGCAGTGACTGTGAAGCCTCACGACTGTCACTGAGTTTGGGGGACTAAAACTCCTGCAAGAATTTAAAAGGTTGTCATGAGGAACCTTTCTTTACACTGATTGATACCTCCTTTTGCTGGGAATTTTGAGGACAGCATATCTGACGTATTTTCTAGACTTCAGTAATTCATAGAGGCATGAGAGCCTCCTACTCAGTTTCAGTTCTCTTCGACTTCAGACTGTCTTCAGCAACATGGCTGTATACACTTGTTGTGCTCCATGTGAGAATATGTTTTCTGCTCTGAGGCTGCTGTTTGTGTAAATGTGCTGCTGACTTTTTTAACATAGTATTAACTCTAACATTTTTTTGTAGTAAATACATGACATGCTGTGTAGGATTTTTATGCTTCCCTTATGGAAGCATGCATTAAAGGCTTGGTGCCAGCTCCATCCTTCCTTCATATCTCTTTGGGTTTTTTTGTATATGACATAAACCTTGAATGAAACTTGGGAAAAAATCTGCAGAAAAAGTGCAATCTGACTATATACTTAAATGTTAATGAATTGGGCCCTTGTTTTGTTAAACAATCTGTTTGAGCTCATATACAATTACTAGCTTTTAAATTTTATTTCACTCATCACTGTACAAAGAGCATCCGGTTATGTTTTTATTAATCAATATTTATTACTTAACACAAATTTTTTAGCTTTCTTTTTAAGATGTAGTAAGTAAAACTTTTGTGAGGTATCTGGGGATTGATAACAAATAGTTGTGTATTCTTGTGATGTTACTGAAAATTATTTTTTTTCTTATTAAAGATGCAATAATAATTCTTTTTTAATAATTAAACTAATTTAGTAAGTGCAAGATGGAGGCGCTTTCCTACAGATTATGCTTCCACCTCAGAAGATGAATTCGGATCAAACCGTAATTCCCCTAAACATACCCGTCTACGTACCTCTCCAGCCCTGAAAACCACACGACTGCAGAGCACTGGAGCAGCAGCAATAAGTAGCAATACATTCAAGCACAGAATAAAGGAACAGGAAGACTACATTTGTGACTGGACTGCTCACCGAGAAGAAATAGCAAGGTTGGTTTTCAAGGAGTGCCTTTAAAATAACAAAAATTTGTACCCAAGTTGTTATACAGGTACATCTACAGAAGGAGAGCTAATGGGTTTTCTCTATCACGCCACTAAATGTTTTCATTGACTGAATGGGTATAAAATTACTCTTATGAGAGACTGTCAGGCAGAACACTCATGTTACCAGCGTATCTTTTTCTAATGGACAATGATAGTCACTTCTGATATATAGTAGCCACATCCCAGAATATGAACTTCTGGTTGCATTAGTGGGACTTGCAGAGGTAATTTTTGTAGAACTCCTAGTTGCTAATGATGTATTTCCTGAGGCTGAAGTATATCTGATTTTGTCCTACCTTTATCGTCATATTGAGGTAAAATTTCAGATAGATGCATAGGTGATGGCGAGGAAAAAGTGATTTTGACAACATGAGAGACCATGTTCTGATTTTAATATTTGGTTTATATAGGCATTGTTTCATATTAGATATTTCCAATTTAAATTGTATGTATTTATCAAAAAATAATTTGTTTTGTTGCGTTTTCCTGAGATTAGCATAGCAAGTTATCCTCTACTGCTAATAACACTCTGCTTCGAGTGAACCAAGTAGTCAGTTCTACATTCTGGTAAGCAATTATTCCCACATCATGCAATACCCAGGCACTGAAAACTTCAGATAGCTTGCACTAAATAAATAAATGTGCAAATATGTAAATGTTATTTGAAACTTAGATGCCAGTGTTTGGCTTCTGAACCTTTTCACAGAACTTAATTTGGAAGCCTAATCAAGAAAAGTGTTTTCCTTTTAAAATTCATACTAACACTGTGGTTGCACAGATTTGAAGCATTGTGTTTTGCTTGCTGTGACTAATTTTTTCTTTGTTTCCTCTTCTTGGTAATATTTGCTAACATCTGGTTTTCTACTGTGGTCAGTGCAAAGGGAAAGTACACAAGGGAGTCAGCATCTTCATAAATCATGAAATAAACACACTCAAAGATATCTTCCTAAACCATCTCTCTAAAGTTGGAGATGGATATAGTTAGGAATGTGTATATATGGGGAAAATAAATTAGGATCACCATAGCATATTACTTCCTCTTTATAATAAAGTGCTGCTGAACCTCTGCTTCACTGAAAAGTCCTGTTACATTTTGCTCCTCTAGGAGAAAGTGACACTGGAAGTAACTGATATCTAAACTTATTTGCTAGTTAGTTTTGCAGGCTTTTCCATTACCTTGGGCTTCTTAACATTTTCTTCATTTAGATACTGCTTTAAAATTTGTTTTGAAGGCTATGTTTTTATCCTACCTTTTTTAGCTTCTTTGCTTTCATTGGAAGTAGTGAAAGTATCAGGTCAATATTGTCAAATTTGTGATGAGAATATTTAAGGTTAAGAAAACTATCACTCTGCAGCTGAGAAATGCCAGACTACTGCCATTTATTGTAACTGCTTCCAGCACCAGTTTCTTGGTTACCCTCTGCTGAGACTCCATGCTCTAGATCACTAGCTGATTCTTTTTGTGCATTCATATCTCTTTGTAGTGATTCACAGTATTCCTCCCCTGGCCTTACATTTAACTCCTGTCCTTTGTAAGATCAATTTTATCTCCGCTGTCTTTGCCTTGCTAACCATAGTCTTCCTTCTATCATTGCCTGCCCTGCTTTTCTTTTCCCTTCCCAGCTCTCAGTCCAGCCTCTATGATCAGAGTCCCTTCAATTCTGTTTAGAGTTTTTAAAAAAGGAATAGATAGTTAGATGTTTTCATTAAAATTGGTTTATTTATTTTTTTTTGGATAACTGATTAGATTAGGCAGATAGAAAGACAAGTATTTAATAAAATAAATGTGTAGCTTAAAGTAGTATAGAGACTATATGACAAACATTTAATTGACTCCATGTTGCCATCATATTGTATTTTAACTGGTCTTCTTAGATGGACTCAGTTGGCACTTTTCACAGACTACAATTTACAGATGTTAAAAAAATTGAAAATTGTAAAGAGGAATTTAAAATTGGAAACTTAACAGAATAACTAAACTTCATCTAAAACCACTTCGATGTGGAGAGAATATATACACATGGAATAACAGGAGCATCACATGTATTTTATTTAAGGATTTTAAAGTATGATTAAAAAATAAATTGACCTGGTGTAGGCAGTGTGACGTAGTAGACTAAGCATTAGAATGTTTTCGTTACTCCAGCAGTTCAGAACCATTACAGGTATCTTAGAAGAATTCCTATTTCATTGTGCTTTTTCTAGTACTATGGGTGTCCTTTCACTCTAGGTAAATAAGATCTAGAGTTCCAGGCTGTTGAATAAGATGTTTGTGCTCTCTCCATCCCAAGACCCGTATTCTCACCTTTTTTGTTGCACTGGAAACTGTGTCTGTCCCTTATGTAACTGTGTGGATGCGGGAGTCTGCTCACTGCAAGGAACTAATAGCAGCATTTCCTGGAGAGGGTTGGGGGGTTAGGAGGTTTGAGGTTTATTTTAGTTTTGCCTCCTTGAATTGACTTGCCTTGTATGAATTCTAGCCATGATTCAGGAAGATGTAGAAATCTGCAAGGCACCCTAAAGTTCCAACAGAGTAGTGTGTACTGGAAGCCTAAGTATATAAAACATAGTCCTCATACTTAACCGGTATTTCTGTTTCTAAGAGTTCATGTAGAATGACTTGAAAACATCATTTATGAAAAGTCAGGCCCAACTCTCAGCAGTTTTCTAATTTTCTTTTTCATAATTTTTTTTTTTTTTTTTTAGTGCTCTCTCTCCATTGTTTCTGTACAGAAACGGTATTGAGTACTGACTGACTGTAGCTTACTATGGTATTGAAACCAATTCCAGATTTTGTTCAATTGATTACTCTTTGACTGGGATGCTTTTCTAAGAAGTTGCTTGCCTGTCAGATTGGTTTATTATGATATTTTCAGGATTTGTTTGAATTCATTTTCATGTAGATATCTGATATTTTATGTAATTTTGCTTGGTAAGAACTCGAAGTGTCTGTAGCATGTTGAAGCATTGCTGATTTCTGTGGAGAGTTAAGGCTTAGTTGATTGATACTACTTCTAATTATGGTATTTAATGACATTTGTCTTCTGGAGGATTTACTGATAAGTGACATTTCCTGGGATTATTTTCTTCACTGCTATTCATTAAATGCCAAAATTTGCATCAGAAATTCAAACACGCTTATTAGCAACTTCTCTGTTTAAGAAGAGAAGTGATACAATTGTGTGAAACAAAGGAAGTAGGTTCCCTAGTATCAAGAATATTAGCTTAAACCTTGGAGTTTTAATGGTTAAAATAGGCCCAAAAGAGGTAGTAATTAGATTAAATTAATTAATGTAGATAAAGACACAACATTTTATTTTATTAAAATGAGCAATTGACTTGGTTTCTGCTTTATTGTTCCAGTCATTGATAGCTGGAATTCAGAAATACTGTCTTGAGGGGTCACAGGTAATTGCCGCATATTCTTCCACAGCCTCATCCCAATTATGTGTGCATCTGTGCTGCACAAGGTTGTACTGTATTGCAGATGCTGATAGTTATCCACGAAATCCATTGCTGGAATTTGACTCAAAATTTCTCTAATTATGCTTGCCTTTCTAGTTTAAATTCTGCTCACTCAGTCTTAAACTATCTCTAGGTCAGTGGTGTCCATTCTCTTTGACTTGAAGACAAAGTGAAAATAAAGAGCAGAAAGAAGCTCATTTTTAATAAGCACTGGCCAGCATAAAGTGTGTCACTGTCACATGGCTCTGCAACTCCTTCCACTTAAGTGGTGGGTGCTGCTTTTCAGAGAGCCCATGGTGGTGCAGAATTAGCACTGTCGACTTCTGTGCCTCGAGTCCTTTCAGACAGAACTTTGAAAGGGGATCACTTGCTGAGCTGCTCTGAATTCAAGGTCTTCTGAACTGCTTGATCCAAGCTGGAGATTCAGGATGCTACAGTTAGTAAGGAACTTTTAGCTCTTTATTTGTGTTGTGGGTTTTTTTCCCCCTTCTTCTTTTGGAGTGTCCTGGGGAGTAGTACTACAAGCAGAGCCAGGCAAATTTCCTCCAGGTACTGAGCAGAATACCGAGCAGAGCTTATTTTCTGATGTGGTGGATCAGAAGAAAGGAAAAGGAATCTTCAGCTGAGAATTCGGATCTATTTGTGTAGTGATACATCCAGGTTTTTACAGGCGTGTTCTATTTTTCCAGCTAGAGAGCTTGTCTGGACTAAATTTGAGCATTTAGGGTACTGGTCTGGAATTTCAGACCAGCATCTTGATCTGAGCAAGCTGCAGAGCTGCTAGATAATCACAGGTCCTGGAGAAGTTCTTAACAAGTGGGTAATCTGAGGTATGAATTAAATATGTTTTGGCCGTTTCAGATTTCCTGCACATACCCAGTCCATCTGTGCAGCATTTTCAGTGTATTTCTAGTGTATCCCATGTGCTGGATTTACTGCATGTTGCACACATCACTGCCTGGGAATCCTAGAAAGAAAACAAGGATGCTCTGTCTTTTGAGACTGCCCTCTACCTTCTTCCTCTAGAAAGGCATGTTATTAAAAGCTTCAGTTAAAAATTTGCTTTTATGGTTTTACAAATAAACCAATACATAGAAGGGCATACACATTTTTATAGCACAGTTATCAGGAACTAGAACTTAGAAGCTCAAAGGCTGCAGATTGGCCTCTACTGGTCCAGAATTATTTGTAAGGGAGAATGTAACACTCTCTTTGTTACTAGGATCAGTCAAGATCTGGCTCTCATCGCACGGGAAATCAACGATGTAGCAGGAGAGATAGATTCAGTGACTTCATCAGGCACTGCCCCCAGTACCACAGTAAGCACTGCTGCCACCACCCCTGGCTCTGCCATAGACACTAGAGAAGAGGTAGGAGATCTTCATGGAGAAATGCATAAGGTTCTTCCTTTTCTTTATTTCTTTTGCTTTTAGCATTTTGCATAGCTTTTTTAGTTACTTCCACTCAACACGTATGCATGATCTCTACATTGTTTTTTGATTTAAAGTTCCTTTATGTTTCAATAAACAACGCAGAAATTATTCTATGAACACTGCTTATCAAAAGGATGCATATTATCTGTCTGTCTCTTTTTTTCCACGAAACATAGGACAAGATAGTTGTTTCTTGCTTGTCTGTAGCCTTAGATACCATTGGATAGTATCTAAGTGCATTTAAAGATACTAGTGTGTATGCACAAATAGATATATAAATGTGTACATTTAATATTTTGCATAGCTATTCAAAACAAAAAAAAGTCCCTCTTCACAGGTGATGTAAGTTTTATACTGAAATACTTAAGTTAACATCAGTTAACATTAACTTTACATTTTCTTTCTTAATAACATTGTCAAAATCTGCCTTGAAATAAGTTTGCCTTGTTCTTCTAATAATTCTTATTTTCTTTGACGATCTCTGCTGTATTGTTCTATGAATATATTGACTAACTTGTTCTCATAACCATCACAGGTCTAATGCTGGTAAACATGTGAATCCGAATTTAAATCATCACTTTATATCATACCACAATTCACCCTAATATGTTGTAAATGTTTACTGCATTTTTTTCCATTGTATTCCTTTCAAAAATTTTTTATTCATTTTTCTGTGCATAAAGTTTGGTTAATACATTATTTTACTGTGTTTAGTATAATACTGTCTTTTTCTGTGGAAAAAAAGATATAAACAGTGATAAGAAATCTATGAGTTAGATACTCAGAAAAGTTATAACTGCACTCACATAAATTTTTGGGTTCAATTCTCATGGACCTATGGGTGAACATTCAGGAAGTAAAGTGCTCATTTTCTCAGATCCAGTTAGATCACTCTGATTTTTATATTACTAGGTAATTATTTTCTTCTTATAAAAATATGGTACAGTGTGTACATACTGCAGGTGGCAGTATCTCCTTCAAGAAGGTACAGGTGTTTCTTTAACACTATACCTAATTTGGAGAGAACTCTAAATTTGATAATAATGTACTTAATCCTGTAGAAACATTCCATTAACCAAAGGAATAAATTATTCAGTAACAGTTTATAGGTAACTGGTATATTACTTGCCCATAAGCAAAATTTCTTTGGAATAGGAAAAAAAAGGTTTTTAAAAACAGTTCAGTTTTATGAGGCGTTGTTCCATAAGAGCTGCATCATTTTGTACTATAGAAGATAACAGAATGATTTTTAGTTGATAGATTTCTTGTAAACTATTTCAGAAAGGAAAAAAGAAAACCAACCTGATTTTTTGCATGTATCCAGGAGGTCTCATAAACTGCATTTTTCTTTTACCCCCCCAGTTGGTTGACCGAGTATTTGATGAAAGTCTCAATTTTAGAAAAATCCCTCCACTAGTGCATGCCAAACCACCAGAGGGGAATGGTCGGCCTAATGGTGCTAGACCTCAGCTAACAGATGCCCTTGATCCCCCAACAATTACCCGAAGAAGGACTTGGAGCAGAGATGAAGTAAGTGCACAACAGGATTCTCTAGCAATGTGTCTTATTTTAAGCTGTTGCAATGGTCTCCCCACTTAATATTTTTGACACTGTCCTTTCCTACCTATAGCAGGTGGCACTAATACTGGAATTTAATTTGAAAAATGATCAAATATGACTGTATATGATACTAATTAGAACACAAGTACAATTGTGTAAAATTTAAAAAAGATTTCAAGATATATGAAATTGTTTGTATTGCATTCCCATTAAATTAATAATATCCTTTTAAAAAACTTACTGCAGGTTATGGGGGACAGTTTGCTGTTGTCCTCAGTCTTCCAGTTTTCTCGCAAGATAAGACAATCCATAGACAAAACAGCTGGCAAAATCAGGTGGGTTTTAAAAAAGTCATCATTATTACTGGAAATGTCTACTCTCGGCAACATTCCTCCTAGTAGAAGATATGTGTATAGACAGAGCAAATGTTGCCTATTAATTTTTAACATTCAGAAACATTTGGATGAGTAATTCTTCCATTATTGCCTGTGTGTATTTCACATTACATGAATTATATTATATACAATATGGTTACTCTCAAAAGCTGTGCCGAATTAACAGCTAAATTTCATGATGCAGAATTTATTACAAATTATGCAAAAGTTCACAACTTGCTCGAGTTTAATCAATCTCTTAACACATGGTTTTATTTACTTAATAGCTGATTTCAAAAAATGAACAAATAAATACATGCAAATAGGTACTTAAGTGTGACCATTCTTTGAAAGTCATTCTAAAAGGCCTTTGAAATTTGGACATAGAATAAAAATGCTACATTAAGTTTTGTTTTGAGCAGAATTCTCTGTGAATATACAGTGACAAGGAACTCTGCTGACCAATATATATATTTTCCTTTTAAAGCTGCATAATTGGAACAAGAATCTTGCTTATTTACTGACTTATTTGTGGTAGGCATCTAGGATAATAAATATCTTAAAATGCTTCAGAAGCAGTAGATAGTAGATACTTTACTTATTTCATCATGCTGATTTTTCTTGATGCTTGACAGTTTCTGATCTGTAAATATGTTGCTAGCACAGCTGTAGTTTACTTAATGTGAAAAACTGAGTTTGGTACAATGAGGTAAAACAATTCATTGGGTGTGAATTCAGTCTGAGAATTGAAGGTACCTATAAAATCAAGTCTTAAACTTTCCTGATTAAATGTCTGAGCTTAAAAGGTAAGTCAGCTACATTGTCATGAATGGGATAATGATGTGATCATGTATGTTTATAAATATAAGCATCCCTATAGAGATTTTGTATACATTTAAAGACAGTGACATTGCTTATTTGTATAAAAATACAGTGAAGAAACTTGCATTAGTAAGTAATTGTTTACCATATTCCCCACAGCTGTCATCGAAACTTCCTTTTCCTGTTACTCAGAATGGATTTTAATATCTTATTCATAATGTCATGAATATTTTGAATCAAAAAATCAGAAAAAGTAGTTGTAGAACTGTCTTAGTGTGATGTTCAGATAGAACCAGATGCAAATGATTGGTTCTTTCCTTTCACCAAATCCTCTTTCTAATTTTCTTCAGGATAAGGTCATAGCTTGGGTGTTGCTAAGTTACTTTTCTATAATTTAATTTTTTTCCTTATTTTGTATAATCAGTTAGGTTCTTTTTGCTGATGTACACAAAACTACATTATTTTTAAATTTCTGCATCATTCTTGCCATATATCCTGTAACCCATTCTTTGCTAACAAATTATTACGGTGGCTTCTCAGGAAGCAGATACAAGCTTTGTTTTCATTTCTGACTTTTCTGTGTTATAATGTCTTTGCAGGAATTTTCAGAAATTATGGAAGGAAGAGCTAAGTAGGTTTTGCAGTGAGAAGACCTACATGGTTTTACCAGTGCCCTACAATTTGAATGCAGTGTTAGTAGCTTGCTCTGTTTCAGGCAAGTCAGGCAAAATAGAGACAAAGCATTCAGGACAGTGCAGGTATTACTTGTTGGTCTCCGAAGTTTGCTGTGCATCCTGCAAAGTGCAATGAAACAAAAATGGAGACTGAGTAAAACCAAATAACAAAATTCAGGCAGATTTGCCCCAAGAAAGTAGGAGAAGGCAAGGGTAGAAGGCAGCAGGCATTTATAAATATGTTCTTTAATATAAAGAGTATGGTTAGAAGGAGGAAGAGCAAAGGAGGCAGAGATGAAGACCATGCAGGAGGTTTAAATGTATTAAATGAGGAATTGAAACAAATGTTCTAAAAAGAAAATAGGCTTTCTAAAATTATAGGAAAACCAAATTGGCCTGTCCACCTTATAGTGGAAACAATAACATTTTTTAAATTACTACTTTAATATTTTCCTTTTTTTTTTTTTTTTTTTAATAAAATTATCTATGGAATGGAAATCTTTCAAATTGTAAAAGAGAAGTAAGGGCACTAGCTGTAAAGGAGAGTAAGAATGAAAACACCAAGAACAGAAGCAAAGGCATTAATCACATATATAAAGGTAGAAATACTTGACTATAACATGAGCAAGAAGATAAATGAAAAAATGTGCACTGTCACAATAACTTTTATATTTTTCCTGATAGTTCTGTTTATTCTGGTAAATAAAAACTTTTTTTCTATGTTTCTGCTCATTTCCAGTGTGATATAAATGCTATTGAAGTATGGAAAGTATAGCTGTATAAGATTCTCTGTATACTGAATCCAGATGTTTCCAGGAGTTGCTTGGGTTTTTTTGTTGTTGGTTTTGTTTTTTTTTTTGTGCAAGCTTATAAAGGCTTTAACTGGTTCTGCTTTTATTTATTTATTTTAATTCATCGGAGTTAGGCAAGTTCTAAATTTTGTTACAAGATGATAACACTACTTGAGGCCATAAAGTTTTTGATGTTTTCTTTGCTGTAGTTTTGATTACTTCTAATAATTTTTTTCCTTCCCCAAGGAGAAGTATGCATTAATGTTAACGCTTTACATGTTGTGCAATTATACACTAAAGCCACTTTTAGAAATGGTCATTTGCTTCAATCCCATGGCAGTTTGTCATGAGAGTAGCACTTGGTCCCAGTGAAACATCTGACAAAAACATGTTCTGAGGCAGCAGTGAGTGAAGACCTCAAAGACAGAGAAGGAGTTAAAGCAGCTTCTGGATGGGCTGTCTGTGGACATCTGTGTACTGTTAAGACAAGACAGGGTACATGTTTTGAAAAACTGGACTTTCTTGACAGTGTAGCAATAGAGAGAGGGGTTTCCATAGGATATAAATAACTGAAGAAAGATGAACAGAAATGCAGTACTATGTCTTCCGGTTTACTACCAAATTCTTAGTCCCTATGAGATTCAAGGTAGCATAAATTTCCACTTTTAAAACTATTTCCTCAGAGACCTACCTACAGTAATAACTGCTTTAAAATGTGCTACTTTTTGGTCATGAGTTAAAATTTGTTTGCTTCTTTGCTTAGTAGTTTTACTGCATCCATTTTAATTCTTGACATACCAATTTAAGATGAAATGGATTTGGACCCCTCTATGTCATCATGGTGTTACTTTCAAAAAAATAAAATAGTAGCCCTACCCATAAATATCTGCACTTTTTTTTTTTTACTTATGTAATGTAGACACTTCAAATTCTTACAGGACAGTGAAAACAAACACTGTTTATCACAGCAGAGAATCAAAACATAAGAAAAGGTGAATCACACGGTATGCTTTGGGGTTTTACAAATAACAGAAATGACTTCTTTAAACATGCAATACAAGAGATATTTACATCATTAAACTATGTATATACAGTTGTGTGTTGAGACTTTGCAGTGAAAACTTATATGAAATACATTTTTCTTGTCATTTCCTGGTGCTTTATTTTTCAATAAATTAATATCAAATGCAAATGTAAGAGAGTTACATTTATTGATCTCTGTTAATCTCTCTCTCGTGTTTTGCAGTTGTTGTACAATGCAATGTGAGTAGGGAATTCTCTGGCTACTGTAAAATAGTTCAATTTTTTTTATAAGTCTCAGTGCTGGAGGAAAGAATCAGCTGTCTCTTTTCAACACTATAAGCAAGTATTTAGCTACAGAACTTCCATTTTAATGTCAATAATAATGATGTTGCTGAAACCCTGTATGCTTCCCTGAGAATTTAAACTGTACAATTTGGATTCTGTCAGTTTTTATTATTTCAGACTTCACTTTTATTCAGTGCACCCTATGCTGCTTTCTCATACCATGTTATCTAATCTTTCAGGTTTAGTTTGTTTATTTTTGTCAATTTTAAACATACTTTTTTTGAATTTCTTTCTTGTAGAATATTATTTAAGGATAAAGACAGAAATTGGGAAGAAATTGAGAACAAGTTGCGAGCTGAAAGTGAAGTTCCTATTGTGAAAACATCAAGCATGGTATGAGGAGTTATCTTTTCTGGGATTGATTGAGCCTCTCATCTAATTTCTAAATAATCAGTAGAGGGGAAAAAAGTCTTTAAAAAGTTTTATTTAGACATTATATTTCAAGAATAAACCTAATTGTTGTTCATAGTTACTACGACTTGCAATTTTATAAAGAAACAAGAAATTATTCAGGGGACATTCTCAGATTAAGAATGCAATAGAAGGGGTTCAGACTGTGTGTAGACCATTGGTGCTTTTGTTTAACAGAAGATACAACCGTTAGTGTCACAGTTTAGGGTCAAGGTGGTCCCTTAGACCAGTAACAGGCACACTCTGTTAACCCCCCTCCCTCCCAAAAGGGAAGAGAAAGGGAATAAGGGAGAGAGACTTAGTGATTAGAAAAGGAAACTGGAACAGCTTTAATGAAAATTAAAATAATGGTAATAAAACTAGAATATTTACAAATATATACAAATCCAGTACCGAACCCAACCCCCTGATGGTAATTACATCATCATCACCACTGATGTTGTGGAGCAGGCACCGGTGGGTCCCAGACTGGGCCCTGCAGCAGGTGGGAGCTGTGTTCAGGAGCTGGATTCTGGTACCAGCTTCAGGAACACACCGACTGGGATCGAAGGCAGAACAGAGTCCTCCGAGGAAGGAACCGAAAGAGGACCTGAGCCAAGCCGAGCAAAGCTGGCAAAGTGGTCCCAGAGGGGAGAAGAACCTGGAAGCCCCCAGAGAGAGAGCAAGCTATAGACCCTCCAGATCCCTCTGCTTTATGCCAAATCTGACATATATGGGCTGGAATACCTCGGTGGTCAGTTTGGGGTCACCTGGCCTGTCCACTCCTCCCTGCAGGTGCAGCCTTTCACTTTCTGCACCCCCCAATGTGGTGCACAAGATCCAGCAGTGGCCTTGGTCTGCACACCAATCCTGGGTAGTAACTCTAACCATGGGGTGTGATCACTGCCAGCAGCAGACACTGCCTGGGAAAACAGGCTGCTGACTTCAGACAGTGCAGTTACTTAGAAGAACTGAGCTGAAGAGTAAAAATCACTGAACAGAACCAGCCCTGTTCTCACCCAGACCAGGACACATGAGTTTGAGTCTTGGATTGCTTTTGAATCCACTTTTTTTACAATCTAGAGACTACCTACTAATTACTAATGCTTAATATGTAATACATAATACTATCAATACTGATTATTTAGAGAGATAGTTGTATTTTGCTATGTGTGAATGAAAATAATTTGTAGACACATTGCAATAAAAGCACTCTGATGAAAAATTATCACCTTAATTTCGTGAAGTGATAGACATAGGGTACCAACTACCACTGTAGCTGATTCATGTGGTCTTCTACTCCTTCCTTATTAGGGCCATTTCATTACCAGAGTGTATGACAGTGTGAGGGAACAGGGCATGCATGTTGTTTCCTAGTATGTGTATGCTTTGCTTCTAAACACAGAGCATAGGGTTTGAGAAATGTCTCCGTACATAAGAGCACGTAGAGAGTCTGGCTACATTATCCCACCTGGAGTATGGTGCTCTTAAGAATGTCAGCTTATAGAGGCAGTTTTCTGAGGGAAAGGTGGGGAACTCCATCTTGCATACTTTATACTGCACTGCTCAGAAGCACAATGTGAACGGATTTCCTCTGGCATTGTACTGGCCAGAACTTCTCTGTTAGCTCATCATGAGTTACTAAACTCATCCAGATTGATTTTTCCTTGAAGTATTAAAAACTTGGCCCGTTATTTCTGTAGAATGGTGTATTTTTAAGGGCAATCATCAGTAACTCAGTGTTATAATTTAATAGATACACTGTCAGTTTTGTGGTTTATTTTCTAAATCTTATTTAAGCAAGTTACTCATGGAAGTTCCTAAATTTAGAAATGTGATAATGTAAGGAGTTTCTGTTATCCATTTCCAGAATAAGATCAGGCTTTACTGGTTTATATTTGAAATGCCATTATTATGGGTATTTAAGGCATTCATTAAAATAGGAAATGATTAGTTGTATATTTCTTCCTAAGTTCAGTATTTTACACATTTTTTTTTTTCCTTTACATTAAAGTACCTTGCATTTTTTGAAAGATTTTTTTTTTTTTGTCTATGCACCAATTTTCAAATTACTGCTAAGTTTTCAGAGCAATATATTGCTCAAATGCAGTGGGTTTTTTTACCACTGAATGTTATTAAAAGTTAACAGAGGACAATTGTAACTGATGTTTGTTTTATCCTTGGACATTTGTGTCCAGCTCAGATGTGGAATCTACTTAAAGATGATGTCTTTGTAAAACCTAAGGTAATTAATCTCTCTGCCACCCACAGAAATCGCATAGCTTAGTACAGAATGGGTTTCTGAAATGGGTTAAATGGGTTTCTGAAATCAGTGTCTTTGAAAATACTTAGCTTTTGAAGACCACTGACAGGCCTCCTCAGTAGCTGGAATAATGGTATCCTTCAGTTCAGGATGCTTCAGTTGTAGGGTTTACATATTTATAATTTAAGATGTGCTACATTTAATGATTCTGTGTTCACAAGCAGTGCAGCACAGAGGAGAAAAATCTGTAAGGCGGACACCAAGGACCCAACGCTAGTGTGCTGTACACAGTCCTGGGGGCACAGGGCCCAATGGTTACAGGCAAAATCCTGATGCAGCCTGACTGTTCTTACTCACATCTGAACAAGGTTATAAATCACCCTGTTCCATTAATACTGGGTTTATGCTGTAGCTTCCCTTAGAAGATTTGCTCTTATTTGACTCAGTTTCTACAGAATAATGCTGTATAAGTCTGTGCTTGAGAAGAACAGGCAGGCAGATGAACAAGGGACAGAGTGAGGTTTTGCTGACCCTAGAAGTCAGCCACTGCTGAGGAGCTCTTGATTTCTGAGTGGGCCACAGCTATCCAGCCTCAAGCACTGCAGCCCAGGGCATGTGATGGACATGGCTGGGCCACCATCAGCAAGGGTGCTCTTAATGCTGGGATGGACAACCCACATAACATGCTGCAAATTGGGGAATGGGGATTGTTTACTACAGATAAGTAGATTGAGTGCCGTCTTCCTTAATGAAACATATTTGTTTCTTTCCTAGGAAATATCATCAATCTTACAAGAACTGAAGCGAGTTGAGAAACAGCTGCAAGGTACAAATCTTTTTTCACTTTCCGCTTTTGTGTTGTCTACTTTTTTTTTATGTTTATCTATATATATCAGGAAACAAAGTTATCCCATTTTATTAAAATACATTCACAGTAGCAGTTGTATACATAAATATCATAAAATTGCTGGCACATTTGGTAAAGAAATGTCACTGAACTATTTTAAAACAGAAAAGTGATGATATCTTGTTATATGGATGAGAAAAGGCCTAACTAAAGATGAAATATTCCAGAGAATCCTAAAGGAATTCTTTGTGGAACATTCTTAACAGAAATATTTTTGAGGCTAAATATTAGAGATCAGGTGATGGAGAATCCCGAGATCAGCCTTTAGAAGATAGTCTTTAATATCATTAACACCCTCATGTGTAGCAGAGTTAAGCACAAGGAATGCACTGTGACCATTATCTACAGGAAATCTAAAAAAAAACCCAACCAACCAAAACCCAACAAAAAACATATGTCTGATACAATGAAATGAAAAATTACAATTAGCTCTTGATGTCTTCCCTTCACACTACTTAATCCACCCTCTTGTAATTGCAAACCACACAGACTACAAAATAGAAAAGTTACTTTGGTTTTCCCATGTAAAGACATATCTATGTATAAAATGGAATGAACTGTGCGTACTTACAAAATCTGCTGTTCAAACATACATTCCATTTATCAACATCAACTTAAAAACTGAGTATAATTTAAAAAGAAATAGTCTTAGTTGTGTAATGTTTATATTTAGTTTATTTTTTAATTTGAAGTGGTCAAATGGAGTTGTGGTCCACACTTTTATATAATCGTTACTGTATTTGTTGTAAACTTCCTGTCTTTGTTATTTATAATATTCAGATTTGATCCTACAATAAAACATGTTTTAAAAAGAGAATGTTTTAGGAGAAACCATTAACCACCTTTAGGGACAAGTTAGTATTAGTTTCATGCTCGGCTATAAAAAAAAAAAAAATCATTTATTACAAATTACACTGTATTCAGAGAACATAAAAAAGAAATCAGAGAAAGAGGCCAATAATTTCTCTGTGCACACAGTGGCATTTGAACACGTTAGTACAGTTTTGGAATAAAAAAAAGTGAGGCAAAGAAGAACGACAAATGTGTTCATAATACAGTGAAATGGAATTGTACTAGGTGTTTCAGTGTACCTTCACTGTGTGGAGGGAGAGGGACAGTATGTCCATCATTATGCTTTATAAAGGATAAATGACTGCTTTTATACAAATTTAATTCAGTCGTGGAATTAGCAGCTATGGATTTGGTGGGGTGGGGGAACCTGGAGTGCAATGAAATATAATAGTAACATTAGAGGAAAAGGCCCTTACACATAACTAAAAATCCCATCTTTTAGTCCCTATAGGCTAATTATAGATGGTTTGTCATCCCTCTGTCCACACATCAGGCAGTGTTTAGTTTGTGCAGTTTCATTTCATCTAAAATTTTAATATATGTAAATGTTTTTAAATATACGGTTCGAGTACATGTATGTTGGATACTCCACTCCTTTGTAGCAGGCAACACATATAAAAGCTAATGTCTGGCATCCTAAAAATAAAACTGCGAGAACAGGGTTTTTATATTTTTAATGGTTTTCTTCTTTATCCCTTTCATCTTTTTTTGATTGCTCAGCAATTAATGCTATGATTGACCCTGATGGTACCCTGGACGCGCTGAGCAACTTGGGATTTGGCAGCCCCATGTTACCAGCTCAGCCAAAGCCGAAGTCCAGTCCCGTTTCCCAAAGTACCCGCCCCCAAGTGCAGCCAAACTGCCAGTCCGAAGCTCGGACTCTTCGACCCACCGCCAGCCCTGCTGCAGCTGAATTTGAGAATGCTGAATCCGAGTCAGATTTCAGCCTACGTTTCAATAGGTTTAATCCAGATGGAGAAGAGGAAGATTCCACCCTGCGTGAGTGACATCTCAGTGCTGATACAAAAAAAACTTTCACATGGAATGTTTAGGATTAAAGGAAAAATTATAATTTTGGTTTTATAATTTTTAAAAACAGGCTTGGTCAAACAGCTTGTTTTATTAAACCAGTTTTCTTTAATTATGATGCTTTGATTGTCACACAAATCGTTTTCAAATCATAAAGATATGCATAGATACCAGTGTAGGAAAGCAGATTGTGGCAGGTTTGCCCTTTGTGGTTGTGTGCTTTGCAAAAGAATTATTATATCAGCAGTTTTCCTTCAATAGATTTGTTTCTTTTTAAAAGCCATGCAAGCAGCCTAACATTTAATTTTAATGAAATCCCAAATCTTTTTGCCAAGCTGCTCTAATGAATGGACTTCCTCCACTGAAGTTTGTACAGAACTGCTGAACAATTACATTTGATTCTGACTTAGAAAATTTATATAGGAAACATTTTATCTTTGAGTAGAATGACACATTACTGCAAAAGGCAAGACAGATTTCAGAAAGCGTTCATTCTTGTGTACTGAGAATCTCAAACAGTTCTGTGATTTCTAGAACTTTGTTGCTGCGTAAATTGTCTTGGCGTTTACAAAGTTCACATTATGTTTGCACTAAGATTTGCTGGGAGTGGGAGGTGAACATATCGATATCATGAAACAGCAAGCAGTGTTTCAGTGTACATAGAAAACTGATAATACTCTACTTGTATTATCATCGCAGTGTTTTAATCCACTTTCTGAAAGGACTATTTGGCACTTTCTGGTCTTCAAATGTCTTTTTGATGTTAATGAAAGTAGAAATATTTCATATCTCATTTCTGTCCACATGTTTGTTGAAACTAGGAAACAAATTTAAACATACGGCAACGTGGGACAATTTAAAGCATATTGAGGCAAATGGGCTCTCACCAATTCAAATGCAACATAAGCTTACAGAGCAAATTACTGTTCCTTGCAGTGGTCATGAGATGTAAAATTTTCTTTAGGGGACTTGGAAATAGAGTTGTCATAATTTGCTTGATCGATAGATGCACTCCTAAGCAAATGATTTTATTTGCCTCTGTATATTTTCTGTAGTCTTGCTAGTAAAGCTGTCTCTGTCTTACATATTTAAAAGGATTCTGGAACATGACTGCTAACATAGACATTTTGCTTATACCACTGAAAAGCAAGTCTAAAGTTTCCTATATAAGCCTATTTTCCTTATAAGTTGTCCCAGTAACTTAACATTTGGAAATAATAATAAAAAATAAAAGTAAATTACTTTGTATTTCCAGAACACTGTAATTTGGAGGAATGTTATTTCTGTTAAATGTAACTAATAGACTGGAATTTTCCTATGTTTGCATCGGTCTCTATATATTAAGGTTAAAGATACAGTTTTGCAGCTTTTATGAAATGGTCTTTAATATTTCAGCAATAATCCTATATGACACTTGTTTAAAAAAATACTTTCTGTACACTTTTAAATTGTACAGGCTTTCAGAAGTCAGTAAAACTTGGACCAGTTAATAAAAATGCAAAAACATTTTTGTAGAGATGTATAAACAAAACCACTAATCTGTTGTATAATGGATTTCATATTTTCTTTAAAAAAATTAAAACAAACAGCCTTCATGTATGATGTAATCTGCTCTACTCCAGCTAACTGTGGAAGCCTGAACTACACTAGTTTACAAAGGCTACAAGAAAAGTTTTAGAAGGTGCAGAAGGGCAAAAACAAATCAAAACTAGAGCTACGTGTTGAAAACCAACTGTACCAAACCATCACCATAATCCCTTCTTTTGTTTGATGCTTGGGAACATAATTTTTTTGCAGACTGGAGTGAATAAGTAGGAAATGGCTTGGAAGGATTAAAGGTGCAGGCTCTTCATGTGAGATTCTCGTTGTGTTCTTTCAGACGTTTATATCTTTGCATTACTATGTTCTTATTTTGTATGAACATGTTCTCCTTATTTATTTTTGTTACATTTATTATGTATGTTATTTTGTTATATGCATTTACAACTCCATTTTTAAATAAAGTGTTTCTGGAACTTTACACATGTGTGAATATGTAGTCGAGAGCTGGGAAGTTCATACAGTCTTCCTGCAGTCTAATTTACCTTTACTGAAATTGGAAATGGCATTTTTTCATAATTGTATATTCTCTGGAAAAAGCTATATTCTTGCCACTGCTGCATCATTCATTCTGTGCTGATAATACTGTCTCACTTTCCCGTAATCAAGTTCATTTCCACACTTGAATTAATTGTTGTGTGCAAAGCTAGAGGCAAAAATAGTCCAGTCTGACAATGACCAAATAGTGATTGTGTTTCCCTTTGTATAATGAAAGGAAATGAGTTTTAATGCACATGCCAGGTATAACAGTAGATGGTTTTCAGACTGCTTTGCTTCTGTTTCATATATTGGAAAACTTTATTGAACATTTTGATTTGGCTCCAGACTGGTTGGTGCCTTTGTTTCTTCTGTCCCAACTTTGACTCTGTATGTAAATACCTTGCAAGACATTTAATTTCTATTTCTTAGCTAGTTCTGTGCAAGAATGAAACTGAATTTAGTACAAAGCTCCAAGAATTCCTTCCCAGATTACACATTTCAGTGTTGCTGAGCTTTGCTGTGCTTGGCAGCAGCCAGCTCTGATCTTGCTTCTGTACCACTTTTTTTCCTTTGCATCCCCAGTCTGATGGCATTAAGGCTGCACTAACGGCCCAGAGTAACACTCAATAACTCTCAGCTCTGGAAGAGAGGAGATTTTTACTGATACCTGGAGATGCCAGTTTAGTATAGTCAAGGACATGAAAAATTTAGAAAGCCTTCCCAGGTGCTCAGTGCTTTTTCAAGTCTTACAAGGAGCAGCTGAGGGAACTGGCGTTGTTTAGCCCGAAGAAAAGGAAGCCCAAGGGAGACTTTATTGCTTTTTACAACTACCTGGAAGGAGGTTGTAGTGAGGTGTGTGTTGATCTGTTGTCCCAAGTATCAAGCAATAAGACAAGAGGAAATGGCCTCAAGTTGCACCAAGGAAGATTATGGTTGGATATTAGGAAAAATTTCTTCACCAGAAGAGTTCTAAGAGCATTGGAACAGGCTGCCCATGGAAATGGTAGTCACCATCTTTGGAAGGATTTTAAAGATGTAGAAATGTGGCACTTAGGGATGTGGTTTGGTGGTGACCTGGCAGTACTGGGTTGACAGTTGAACTTGATGATCTTGAAGGTTTCTCCCAACCAGAACGATTCTGTGATATTTCACAACTTCATTGGCTGCTATCATTTCGTCACTTGTTGCCAATAGCTCTCTATCTTTGCAGAAGTCAGGGAAAAGTGAAAAGCCGCGCCTGCAGGTTGGAGTGGACAGGGCAGGTGAACTCAAACTGACCAACAAGGTATTCCAGCCCATATACGTTATGTTTGGTATAAAGCTGAGGGATTTGGAGTGTCTAGCTCTCTCTGGGGGCTCCCGGGCTCCATTATTATCATTATTATTATTTTCATTAAAACTGTTCTAGTTTCCTTTCTAATCACCAAGTCTCTCTCCCTTATTCCCTTTCTCTGCCTCTTTGGGGAAGGAGGGGGGTTGACAGCATCTGTTACTGGTCTAAGGGGCCATCCTGACCCTAAACCATGACAAATATTTTCTTACTTCTTCTCACAAAATATTTTCATCTATGCACTATACTTTGAGCTGAGGTTATGAAGAGCTGTTTTTCAGAAGTACTTAGGAAATCCTGCGATTACATCAGTCCTCTGCTTCCTTTTGACATCAGTAGGTGGGGCTGACAGGGAGTGACATAGAGAAAGCAGAGCTCACACCTGTTCTATCAGCACTGCTGGTTTCTCCCTTAGCTACCTGCACTGTTCTAATTATGCAGCCAACAAGTACTTCCTAATGACACTCACATCTGGTTGTAGCAGAGACAAATAAAGCTAAGAGTATAATTTACTCAGTTGCTGACCTGATAATAGCAAGATGGTGTTCACTACAGCATGTTCATTATACCAAAAGCAACCGGTACATCCGTCTCAGAAAAGAATGCTGCTTCATACTGAAAACTGCATTTCAAACAATGCCCTTTGGAAGGCCTTTGTAATTTTAACTGGAAAGCTTTCAAGCACAGAGAAAGATCTACTATTACTGCTTTGACACGCAGCCATGAAAAGAAAGGTTATGCAGGAATGTGTGAAGCATTCTGTGAAACAGTGCATACAGTAAAAGGAGGCTGCTCACTATGTGCCAGGGAGATTTTATACCACCAACTACAAGGAAGAAACTTAGCCTCTCACCATAGAAGTTGCTTAGCTTCCTCTTCATGAATAATGAGATTTTTAAAAACACACCAATGTCATCTGACTTCAAGTAGAAGTCTGTAAATGCTGACAAGAGTTACAGTCCTGGTATCTCAGCCATGCTTGTTTGCTGGGTACTAAATACATCTGACATCAGTCTTGGCAATATTGCCCAGGGACAGTTGCCTAATCTAAACAGCAGCACTTCCAACAACATTTCACTAATCCTATAAAACCGATTTTTTGGGGTTTAACTTGGTACACCTTAGTGCTGTTCCTACAAGTGACAGCAACAGCAAACTGATCAGGGAAGCAAAGCATTGCCTTTTCTCACTATTCATGTATTTCTGGAGGAAAAGATGTAGTTAGCAAACAAGTGGGATTATGCAGCCCTGGAAAAAAGCAGGGTAGATAACTGGAAGCTTGCTTCACCTGTTCCAACAAGACCAGAGTTAGTAGAGAAAAACTAATCTCAGTGCTCACTTCGCCTTGCTAGCAAAGTCATGAGCAGTTACTATTTTGTGAGATAAAATTCTTACATCTGAGGAGAGCTCTTAAAATGACAGGCTATTGCAAAATGTCCTCTTCGGGGAGGCTGTATTAAAATACAGGTTTGTAGTAATCAAATATCCTCATGAGAACACAGGATGACATTTTCAAGTTATATTGCAAAAAAATATTCAAGCACTAGGGCCTTAGGGGTGTAGTGAGGGGACAGAGATTTGTTCATTTCAGGGCAAAACCTTTCATTTGCACATACCAATTAATGCGTATCCTTGCTAAGCTCTGTTGCTCAAGTTCATCAGTTCCTTAGGGCTAGCATTTTTAGACCTGTTTTAAAAATTAATACATGTATTTATGATTTATAAGGCTTTCTGCTCCTGTGGAGCAGCTAACAGCGCTATCAGAACTCTAGAGGTCTATATTATATTAAGAAATAACACGTTAGAAGCAGCATGACTTACATTTCAAGAAAACTGTGTTCTCTCTTAACAGAAAAAGATAAATTAATGATAAGGATTTTTGTTTAAAAATGTGCAACCTGAGGTTGTGTTATACCACACACTCAACAGGCATTGTTGGATTAGGAGACTCGGTAAAGTGCGAAAGGCTAAGCAAACTTCTGTAACAACTCGAGAGAGAAATCAAATGGCAGATGGACAGAAGTCATTGGGGGTGTGGAGAGAACACTGAGCCCCAGGTTGGGGCAGTATGTGTGACTGAGCGGTGCAGTTAGTTTGAGGCAACTTCAGTGCAAAGAAGAGCTGAGAGATGGAGATGGCACATAAGAATTTCGCCCCTAGAATGGTCCGCTAGAATTGGTCAGGAGCTGTGTTTCTGATAAATGCTTCTTTCTCCAGGATGTGCTTCAGGTGCAAGGGAGGCTGCAGCTTCCCTGCTCTTTGGCAGAGGATGGCAGCTGGAAATACTTATTGTGTGTGATAGTGGTCACATCATTTTTCACTGCAGAATAGCTGGAGTTTTTGAAACTTGACTGAAACAATGGAAGGCCTGTTCTGTACAGTGGAATAAAACCCCCCTGACAAATTCATATCCTCCAGTGTAGTTTATTTTATGCTGTTTTCCTGAAACCATTTTTGCAACTCACAGATGAAATGTATTTAATTGACTAAAGATGTACGTGTATAATATCATAAGCACACTTCAGAACGCAAGTGCTATAAAAATTTGCTGCACAGCCCTGTTCATTCTTTGTTTCAAAACATGCAAGGATATATGCAAACCAAGGTCCTCATGTCATTGCTGCTGTCAGTACGACGGACAGCTTATAAAATCAATTACAAACATCAGGTTTTTTTTAATGCAACTTCGGCAAGGTTCTTAACACCTTACAAATTGTTTTCATCCCATTGCAAGTCTCAGGTAAAAATGTTGGTTTAATGATTGCTTGAGTTGACTTCTCTCTAACAGCTTTGAATGTTTAGAAACTCTGATTTTTATTGAATATCACATCAGTGGCTTCGCTGAAGTTATTCTGAGAGCTGCAGAAGTTCAAATATCTCAAAACACAGCTTAGTGGTTTATCTCAGCACTGCCATTAGCACCAGGCATACTGAATGTAGGAGAGATGCTGTGTTTCAGTATACCTGAGCAGAGTTTGCTCTTTGGTGGAAGCAGCATTTGTAGCTTGGAGTTTTTGAGAATGTGTTTTTAGGCTTCCAAGATATTCGAGCATCTAACTTTCTAACTCTGGCCAATTTAAGTATTTTTTAAAGTTCAAAGTGCCTCTGACATAGAAAGCCAGCATTTTCCTTTCAGTGATAAAGGGATTTTCTTTGGATAATACGTGGGGTTTGTGCAACTGGAAGAAAATTGTTCAATAAAATCATGCATTTGTCCTCTAATGCTCCAATGCTGTATTACAAGTTAGTCAGAGCTGGTTTTTATGAGGTCAACAGAAAGATCCATGTAACTGCATTTACATACTTGCTTAACCAAATCCAAAACCAGATCACTGCATTTTATTTTTTTACTTATATGCAGTTCTGTAAAATTCAGAAAAGCTGCCTCCCAGCAGAAACATTTTTAAAAGCATTTTTAAATGAGTTGATTATAAGCTTTAACCTGATGTTGCAAAAACAACGATTCTAAAATTAGCAGGAAGAAATTAATCCTGACTGACATCAACGGTTTCTTTTAATTGATATTTAAATTTCTCCAGATGAGGAAACATGCTGGAACTTGTCTTACTGTTTAAAATGCAGTATGCCAAAAAATGGAAAGCATGGGATAGTAGGAAAAAAAAAAAGAAATCTATAAAGCAATAGCTATGATTGAAAAGCATAGCCAAAGGAAATTTCTAATTAAGGATTTTCTCCGGGGAGATGTAGTGAAAAGCTTGAAGCTAAATGAGTTTGGAAGAATCACTGCAGATCAATGAACTGATCTTGCCATTTTCTGGAGCATCCCAGACAGCAGCACTGAGACTGGCCCAGATAATTGTACAAACATCAGTGTTGCTTGTAGGCTTGCACTGCAGTATTGAAGCCAAAGAAATAGTTACAAGATTTTATTCTCCAGTGCTGCTTTCCTACTGAAATCTTTCAAGCACTTCACAGATACCAATTCTGTTATGAAATTTCTTTGAGAAAATAGCTTCATCCTGGTCTTACAGATGGGAAAATAGACTAAGAAAAATCTATTCTATTTCCTCTCTAGTAAGTCCTGAGGTGAGTCTTGCTGTGACTGAGATCTCAGTGGGTGACAACGTACAGGCCGATGGTAGCAATAACACAACATTTGATCTGATAATCCTCATTTTTTAATGTCAAAGTTATCCCTGACTCCTGAGTGGCTGTGACAGAGCCAGCAACCCGTGTCTTTCCAGCCAGATCAATTTTGCTCACTTCTCCCTTTCTTTCCCCTTTCTGGATTTCTAACTGCACCTCACTGGTGTACTTGGAGCTGCTGACCTGTAGGTATCTATCTCAGCAAGCTGCATTAGCTAGCTGGTCTTGGCAGCCCTCCCGGTGGTTGGTTGGAACTGGAGGCTAACATGGCATTTTGGGATAGTTTCTTCCTTCTGGAATTGTCACATGCATAATCCTCAGTCCTGGGTATATCGCAAAATTTTAATAGGTCTCCTGAAAATGTCTTGTTCAGGTTTATCCCTATTTCTGTCCATTGGACAATACTAAACACGGTGATGTGTGTCAGTTTTATTTGCATTAACATGGTGTGCCTGTGCTTGAAATGCTCTAATTTTCCATGCAAATGATATTGGTTTATGTGCATATATTTAAAAGTGTCCAGTTTCTTCTTAAGATTTAATGGACTAATAGAGATCATATCAACAAAAGTTTTCAGCCACTAACAGGGCTTCAGATTTGCTGCCAGTCTTGCAGCACTGCAGAAGCACTGATGGTAGCCATTTATTTTCATTTTCTAATGTAAGGATTCCATTTCTAAATCTACACAGAAGCCCAGTGTAAATGGCATCTCTGTAAACGTAATTTTGTCAATTGTCAAAAGAATATCATCCATATCTATGAAAGATGCTATTTTGTACCTCCACATTGTAACAAAGCAGTTTCCCTGCAGGACATTAGACAGCTGTAGACCCCAGGTGTTTCTGAAGGGTTCTGCAGAAACACTCTGATCTAGAGCCTCAGTTACCAATTGAATGTATATAGTTCATGTATATTAAATGTCCACAGGATTGTGACACCAAAAAATATTTTATTGGCATTTAGTGTATATACAGTTCATAAAATTTTAATGCCATTCACCTGCCTGTCAGCTTTTCAGGAAAAAAAGAAAAATATGGTGATGTACCTTGTTGAGCACATGGTTACATCTGGAAGAAAAAAAATCTGAAGCCTCTAATATAGTCTAGTGAAGCTGCCATTTTACCAAAAATTCAAGTTGTTATCTTGAGAAAGCCAACATGGCCCATTAAATCTGCCATCCTTTGAAAAATGATCAAATTTCCTAATTTGTTTGTCACAGCTACCACTGAATTATCCAAAGTTAATGACAAACCAGAAAGGATTGCAGATCAAGCTTTCGTTTTATGCAGGGGTCTGGAAGGACAGAGCTAAGTAGATAATCCCACATTCTGTATGAGGGGTTTTTGGCATCACTGTCAAAGGAGAAACCAGAGTCTGGAGAGACAGTGATGATTTCAAGAGAGTCAGGTGCTCCCTGGCCTGTCTTGGCTCTGGCTCTGCCTGCAGTCTGGAAATTTCACCAAGGAATATATTAGACTTACCTCACTGATTTTTCTCTCTGACATAAACCAGTGCACTGAAGTCTGAGGAACGGATCATAAAGACAATGCCGTGCTGTTATTCGTAGCAGCAGAGCTTCTAAGGAAAGAAGTTGTAGCTTGGTAGTCCTGCTGAACCAAGCTGCAACAAACAATGCATGGTCTCACCTGAATCTTACCTTTTCAAAGTGCATTACCAGCAGGACTAGAAATTCCTCAAATAAATAAAATTGGGGTGAGGAGGAAGAAAATTCCCAGAAAATATTTTTTTAAAGGATTGAGGTTTCCCAGAAAGAACTGAGGGAAATAAAACTTTGATTGGACTAACCTCTATCAGATTTTCAGGTAAATGTGCAAACCCAGTTACAACTTTCCTAATCTGGATTTCAACAACTAATGGGTCATGATGCAAAGTAATTCAAGGTGTCAGAGATTTCTGTGCAAGTTGATTGCCTTGATGGAAAATCAGGCTAGTTGGAGGAGGCTCTCTCCTCACCTAGGAGCACTCGGGTAAGAGGGCATGCTGTGCCTTTTAACTCATTAATTTTCTAGCTCAGGAACAGTGAGGACTGCAGGAACTAGCAGTTAGCAGAGCAATTTCTTCAGACGTTGGGCAGGGGGACAGCAGAGGCAGGGACAGCAGCTGCTGACTGTGATGCTCGTGGGACAGGGACATCCCTTTCAGCCCTTCCGGCAGACACAGAAGACAAGGGAAATGCCAGCAAAGGCTCTGGAAAGCAAGACTTCTACATCTAATTTACAGGGTAAAATGACAGTGCTGATCTTGTTCATTACATTTTGAACACTTTTGAAAGCTTTAGTAAATGCTTACATCCATTTACGAGAGTGAGTGGTACTTTTGGTAATGCAAAAATGAGGGCACATTTCAGTTAATGATAGATCTGTGAAATGTTACCTCTTGCTTGAAGTTGCTTGAAGCAAATAAAGAAAATGCCTCAAGGTCTTTATGAATCCCTCAAACGCATTCAAAAAACATGAAAGAAAGGAGAAAAGGGCCATTGGTACACTCAGATACCAGAACCAGTCAGGTGGTGTTGCTAAATCTGGAGTGTTAATAAAAGGCAGTTGACAAGTATATAGGATCTACAGAATCATGAAAAGCAGGGGATTGGCTCAGTCACAGATTTTACCCAGATGTACAAATAATGCTGGTAAATGGAGAAGCAAAGAGGCTACTGCTTGGGGTCAAACAGGGTAAATCACTGGGAAGTCAAGATATTAAAAATGAGAAAGCTGTACTCTGAAGTTTGAGTAAGAAGTCTTATTAACTGAGCTGATGGAGTGCTAACAACCAGTCAAGATTTAATTATGGGAAGTAATGGGAGAAAAATTGTGGAAAGGTGTCTTGAGTATTCCCAGCATGGAAATTTCCTCTATAAGTGGTCCAGACAAAAATAATTTTATTCCTCAAATTTAGAATCCTTCTGCATTTCAAAGTTTCTCTTTTTTTTATTTTTTTTTTTTAATATAGTGAAGCTCTCATGTCAGAATCATTCTGGCTAAACTTACACATTTACTAGCTCATCATTTCTATGCCTATTTTTGACTTACTGAGAACTTGGATAACTGGAATATTTTTATTTTCTCCATTGTCAGCACATGACCAACACAGTGCTTGGTGGGTAGAGTGTGGCACCGCCAGCTATTTAAGACATGGACACAAATGGTTTGTCCATACAGAAGGTACTTTCAAGAGGCAGATATCCAGAAGCAAGGAGTATCAAGAAGCTGTGTTCTTGTCATGAAGCACAATAGCTGCAGGGTGGATGCACAACAAAGAGCTCATTGCACAGTACATCAGCAAATCTTCCTATCTCTGTTACTCTGAAGTTAAAGGAGTTTGACCAGATATTCACTGACAACTGAACCTGTATCTTCCTCAAGATACTATATTTTTACCTAGGTCTACAATAACTAATGTTTCTGGTGTCTTGTAATGGGAGGAACTTATCACTAAAAACAAAGCATGTCTCAAAAGATTCAAAGAACTTTCCTTGGCTGATTTCTCTGTGTGTATAGTTTTGTTTGGTTTTTTTTTTAATAGTAGTTTAGAATAACACAGATTAATCATGGAATTTAGTCTTTTTTTTTTTTTTTTAATCAACAAGCAGCTTTATGAAAAACAAAACATGATCACACATTTCCATTTGGGTTTATATAGCACTCTTTCTAAAATCAGACTCCAAGGTAAATCTGTTCTTATCCATAGGATAGAGATGTACGTAAGTTCATTCTGTAGTCCTCAAATTCTGGATATGTCTGCATGGTGGTCCCTGAAGCCTTTCAGTGGAGTCAGAAAAGTGTCTTCTCTTGTCAAGAATATTTAACATTATGGAATTTTTTAACAAGGCCAGAATGCCTCTATCCTGTACCATGAATCCTCTAAGTTCACTGCATCTCAAATCTGAGTCAAATATTGACAGCTGAGAGTGCATTTGCCAGGCTGGCCTCTATGCCTATAAAGGAAATGGAGTGAATTTGTTATTTTTTTTCTCCCATAGTGAATGACAGAGAGATCAGAGGCTGAAGAACCCACTGGTGTTGGTTTCATTCACATAGAAATAGAACAGAAGCCACAAAGGATCTTTCCCAGTAAGGCAGGTATCTTCTGGTACATGCCACCTTCTCCTGAAGAATGTCAGGAAAGGCTGTTTGAGCAAGGAGAGTGCCAAGTCCATTGTACACCCCCTCCTGAATCTGATATCCCTTGACATGACCATAAAATCTAATTTTTTACTGTTTGTTAGGAGTCTGAGATTAATCATGACTATCCAGGGCTTTCTTGACTTTGTCATCTGGCACGTGAAGCAAATCTTCTAGAATGACAACAGTCATAGAAATGAGATGTTTGAACAGAAAAAAAACAGAGGTAAGTAACTATAAGCCTCTCTTATTTAACAGATTTCATCTGTCTGCAGGTTATTTCTATGTGGCACATTTGCCAGCAGCTCAGGCTCTGTGTTTCCTTGCAATTTACCATCCGTATTTCTCACTGCCTCTCTGAGTACTTGCAGCTTCTCGAGTCAGTCACTTCTAAGAAAGCCGACAACAGTGTTCCTCAGGAAAACTGCTTTTCCCACAGATTCAAACCTTCCCTCTGTCACTGCATCCATTACACAGGTACAGTCAGAGAGACTTCATCCCACTGACACCACACAAGAAACAAAAGCTGTATTTCAGCCTGATATTTTTGTGCACATATTTATTCCCCGATTCTCTGTTTTCCAGGGGAAAATCAATAAGAATTAATACATGTCAGCTGTGATGAGCAATGTAATTAAATGCTCATGTTGAGAAGCTAACCCTTTGCTGCAAAATGCCATTTAGTACTTATCTGTGTTTCCAGATTTGTCATGCTCTCAGTAACATGTATTATTATTTACATCAAAGGGTGAATCAATGACCTGTAACTGAACTTTCAAAAAACATGTAAATGAAATGGATGGGTTGCAGCATCTGACTGTTTCCAGGAGTATGAGTTACCTGAGCAGTGATGAACAATAGCTATTAGATGAGAAATGTCCAAGTAGAATTAATTTATATTAGCTAGAGATATCTTTAATAAACTGCTTGCTCATCAATGGAACTCATTAAGAGATTGTACATTAAGTACTTAAATAGTGACATTATTATTGCTACAGCCAGATGCTTACGAGGACAAGGACAACAACAACAACTCTTCTTGATTTCAGTGCAGCTGTGGAGAGGCAGCTCCTGTAAACCACCATCTAGTAAGGACAAAAAATCTCTGGTGCACTCAGGGTAACAGTAGCAAAGTTCAGGCTTTGCCATGGCCAGGAGGAAGGCTGGCCATCACCATCCAGGTCACATAACAAAACTACTTGGGCTGCAGGTTGCTTTGATTTCATGCACTTTGGAAAGGTGGAGGAGGGAGGAATTTGAACTGGAAAGTCTTGAAAGAAGTCTGCTGCAGGCAGGCAGGATACTTGCTGTCTGTGAAATGAAAAGCTGAAAGATATAAAACAAATGTTTCCAACCTTGAGACTGAAAGAAGCACCAGCTTTTATTGCTGTTTTTCTTGCTCTGCTTCCACTTTTTAGACCTTTTTTTCTTTTTATACCTAATTGAACTTTAAGCCCTGGTACTTCCTCCACATTTCAGCACACCTAGAATGGTCCTAGGTATGTTATGGCTTGTTCAGCAGGAGTGTTTGGTGAAAGTGAGAGATATCATTTTATATGAGAAGATGAGAGTACTGGGTCAGTCTCCTGGTCTGGCTTTCCTTCACCTGGAAGAGAATCCTTTGCTTCCAGAGAAATGAAACCAAAGCAGTTACATCTATCTCCTATTTGATACTAAACATTATAATCTTGAAATTGGTAGCCTTTGATTCTTGCTAGTCACAGTTACACTCCAGAATAGTGTGATACAACTTAAGTTCATTATCTTATTTCAGGTGTTGTGCTCTCATCGTCTACAGGGCACTTTATTCTTTGTCTCATCTACTTTATTACACTTTACTGAACTTGGAGAAAAGAATCTGATAAAATGGTGTGTGAGAAAGCTCCTTAGATATTTTCCATCATCCAGCAGAAGGATTAAATCTGCCTTTGTAACATTTAGATTTCCCATGCAAATTTGAGAAACGGCAGACAGAGAGGATAACACGATAGTTGATCATTAGGGAATTACACTTGAGGCCATGAGAAGCAGCCCGTAGGATTTCAGCATTAGTCATGGAGTACATTTAATGATATCAAAGTTCAAACTACAACATGGCTTTTCTCAAATGGCATTAAAACCACCTCCTGCTTCACAGAGCCAGTATGCAATAGCTCCTGCTAAATTTCAACTCAACTGCACAACCCAATATAGCAATTCAGACAAAGATAGATAATGGTGAGGCTATGTAAATGGATGACAAAAAATAACTGATGTCTATGGCTGCAAGTTTTTGCTATGGTATTCCTTTGGACATGAAAGGTAAACTGAAAAAAACCCAAAACTTTGCTTTGTGTTCAGTCCTACTTCCCATGTACACTGAATTTCTGCTAATTTCTTCAGATTTGTGCAATAAGAATCAATCTCTTGAGGAACGGGGAACCTCACTCATCCTTTATCCTGTTTCTTCTTTTATGTTGTGTATAACTATTTGCCTTAACTATGATTTTTTTTTTCACTAATAGGGGGAATTTGTAGTGTAAAACCTAGGTAACATTTTTTAGGCATCTTCTTGCAAGCAACACCCTGCAGCTTTGCCAATGAACTTTAATGATAATTTGTAATGTGAGCTAGGATTGAAAACCATATGTATTTCTGCTGCTAAGGAAGGAGCCAAGACTTCTGCTAGCTGTGAAAAGAAATTGAACTTATCAGGCTTATTTCACATGTGACTAGCATCTGGGGATGAAATGAGTTCACCACACTTCTGAGTGATTTAAAGGTTTAGATTTTTATTCTGTAAACATTTGGAATGTGGCATATGTGGCTAAGAAAAAACATGAAATCATTATAATCACTATTTCAGATATGATATGATTGAAATAATAATTTAATATTTACCAGATTCAAAGGACTTGCAGTTTTTCAGTTTCCTTTATTTCTTCTTTCCCTTTAAGTCCCACTCATCTCTGATACAGAAAACTGAAGTACAAAGTTATTAGAAAGATTTGTATTATATTGATTTACTGTCTAGTCCCTAAACCAAGGGTTCATGCTGCCCTGTTTCAGCTGTTTACCCTTCACTGACACTCACTCCATTACAAGGCATATGGGTAATTAGAACTGCTGAAAATTGGGTCAGTTATTCTAGACTGTCTGCACTACACTCTATCAACAATGCTACCCATGTCAGCTCACAGTCAAACTGAGCTTTTTTCTAAACATTTGTAAGGTTATCCTAACTGTATCATGTATGGAATTTAAGACAATTGCTGTTGTGATTCCTGGCACAGATATTTGTCCATCTCTTGCTTCTAAATCATTCCCAGTCCAACAGGAGAGGAAGCCTTAGAAAAGAGCAGATGCTCAGGTTTCATATTTTCTATGCCATCTACTACCACTGTTCAGCAGCTACTTCTAGAAATTTTCTGTCTCAACTCCACACAAGTAAGTCTTCTGCTCATCACCAGATGGTAAACTAAGGTGCTGTTGTCTTGGGAAAGAATATCAGATCAGACCAGACATGTACTTTATTGGAAGCATTTCTACAATTAGTTTCTTTGCAATGCAAACATACCCAGAAACACAAAAGTTCACTGTAACTAAAATGAGGGAGTCAGCAGACTGTGGTGGTAGCTGGCAGGTCTCTCTGCCATCAACTATGTGCATCTCTCCAGCACAGGCTGGTATTTCTCACCAAAGAACTCAAAAAAGCCAGCACACAAGTCTTACACACATTAGATACCCTAGCTCTGCTGCTGTATGAGCACCTGGGAGATGCTGAAATGACACGTTGTTGAGGGAAATAGAACAGCAAACATTAACTAGAAAAGACTATGAAGATTGTATGCCTCTGCACTACTACTTGTTCCCACTCCCTGTCTCTTGATGATACCATGAGCGGTGGCTGGCTGCTATCTCTAGACCATCACTCAGCAGGAAGAAAGACTTTCACCCTGACCTCGACCTTCACAGACCTACAATAAGTTGTGGTATACCACATACTTGTTAAAGAGAGAGCTGCCATGACAGTTTCTGCCTATTTTTCTGCTCATGGCTATGGAAGAAGTGAATTTCCGTGGGCCTGTCTATAGAGCTGCACATCCTGTCACTGAAGTAATCAGACTACAGACTAGGTCAATACAGAGCCCTTTTAGTGCTCTGAGTCAGTCTAGGGAAGGGAACACTGTGGCTCTGTGGACTATCAATGCTTTTCTGTGTCTTCACTGCTAAATGTCCCCTGTGTAGAAACTTCAACTCAGAAGATGAAACAATATTTCGTCTTCTTTTCTGAATGTTATACTCATGAAAGCTTGTGAGAGAGCAGTTTTGCTTCTGATCTACTGCTTCTCTAGCTGCAGGCTTGGAACTGACATCACCTGTCATCCCAAACAGCACTCTGCAACTTTTTTTTTTTTTTTAAGATTTGATAGTAGCAACTGAGAAATGATAGCAAAAGGAAGCAGAAAAACCAGTCTAGTCTGGACCATGAAGTTTGTCATAGAGACACATCAATTCATTTGGTCCATTTTTACAAGCTACATTTCACAGAATCCCAGAATGGTAGGGGTTGGAAGGGACCTCTGGAAATCATCTAGTCTAATCCCCTTGCCAAAGCAGGATCACCTACAGCAGGTTGAATGGGAACATGCCCAGGAAGGTTTTGAATATCTCCAGAGAAGGAGACTCCACACCCGCTTTGGGCAGCCTGTTCCAGTGCTCTGTCAGCCTCCAGAAAAGAAGTTTTTCCTCATGTCCAGTGGGATCTTCCTGGGTTCCTGTATGTGCCTGTTACCCTTTGTCCTGTTGCTGGGCACTGCTGAAACGCATCTGACCCCATCCTCTGGACACCCCCCACCTCCTTTAAATATTTATAAACACTGATAAAATCCCCTCTCAGTCTTCTCTTCTCCAGGCTAAACAGACTCATTATTACTTTTTTTTTTAAGAACGATTTGGGGATTTGCCATTTCTCTTGCTCATTGTACTGGATACATAACTAAAAGGATAATGTATTTACAAAGATGGGATTGTTCAAAGCTAAATTTTGGTTATGGGGAAAACTAGTATATTAAATGTAGCTGATAAGCACACTATCCTCTGAAATCAACAGTCTTAGCCTGCAAGCTATTTAGGGTTGGCACCTGACCTAATTCTGATTTCTGAAATCAATAATCAAGATTTAGTGGGAACAGGACTAATTGCTGGATCTATTAAAAACAACCCAACCAACCAGTAGCTCTGTAGGCCTATGGTGGAATTTTCAGAAATGACAAAGCTAAGGTATATTCAGGTATCAGCTGTGCAGCTCATCCTGTAAACTGGAGTCTTTGGATGCCAAAATTATAGGTAACCAAGCTCATTTATTTAATAAAATTATGTCAGTAAAAATTGTTGTAATGGTTACTGCTGTACACGTGTTGTCTCTAGAACGTGACTTTGATGTTAGCCTAGATTAATTAATTTATTCTTTAGACAAAACATATCTAAAATGCCAAGTGCATTGCTATGATAGTGACCTTTTCTATTACCAGAGCTGACTGTACATTTTTCTCTGTTAATTGTTTCTCTTGTAAATTGTTTGTTTCTCTTTTGAAGGCCTCAAGTACTTTCCAGCTTGGATCGGCTTGTTTGATCTTGTTCTGCTTTTGTGGCAGCTGAGTGAGTAAATTCAATTTTTTAAAAATAGTTTGAATAGTGATTTTCTTCCACTTACAAAATAATCGAGATCAGCTGATTCCTTTTCTTGACGTTTAGTCATGCATAAGTGTATCTTATGAAAGACTTTTAGCCAAGTCCTCTTCTGGTCAGCTTCCAGTGTTTCGTCATTCCCATGCTGACACGTGTGAGCTGTCTCACACAGGTATATACCTTTCACTATGGGTTTCTGCCTCTCGTGATCACCAGTTCCACTCTTGGGTGTAATTTATCTTTACTTGGACATTAATTTGACAGGTGTCTGGTTTTTAACACATGGAGATAGACATGCAGACAGACAGATATGTATGTGTGTTTAACATATATATATATATAACCTATATTTAACTAGTTTAAGAAATGTTTTATTTAAAACAAGGCCCCATGAAAGTCATAAAGACCTTCTGTGAACTTATACCTTTTCACTGTCTTTCAGGTATGGTTGCAATGCAGGTGATGATATTGCTGTGCTGAATGATCACCTCTTGCTAATATTTAAATTAAGGGCATTTCCATAATAAAATGCTAAAACCTCTTCCCTCATCTGCTTTTCTGGTGGCAAATTCCTAGCAATTGGACGTTTTCAAATATAAACTCATAAAATAATTAAGCTATTGTAACTGCAGACAAGAAAAAGAGAAAAAGCTGAAAGGACTATTTGTGTTCAGTATAGCATCTCAATTACCTGGGAGGTTCTTGGGCCGCCATAAAAGAGAACTTTTTAAGAATGTGGGTGAAATGCTGGAAAAGGCAGCTACAAAGTTATCCACTGCAGGCTCAGCATTGCTTTAAAACAAACACGCAGATTTGTATGGCAATTCATGATTACAGAGTCTAAAGCTTCTCTCGCAGCACAAAATAAAACCTGAAAAAACAAATCTCTTCCAAACTGAAGTGGGCTCATGTGCCAAGAGTCAGTGATTTCTATTTCAGATAAAATGGTAGAAAGAATCTGAGTTTGTTTTTCAGGATCATTGCATTGTCACTAGATGGCACATTGGTCTAAACTTTTAGAAGCATCACTGTGGTGTTGCTCACAGTTACAGCAACTGCATGGACAAACAGCAGGTTCTGGATGGGAAACAGCTAGCAGTTATGTATGTAATTGCTCTGTGTGTGCGTGTGTGTACACACACCAGTGTGTCCAAGTCCCAGTATGGTATGAAGGAATGCAGTTGTGTGGATGCTTTTTCTAAGACTGTGACTGCACATAATACAGTTACTTTAAATACAGACACTTGATGCTTAGGTACTGGTATCCAAGATAGGGATGGAGGGAGAAAAAAATCAAGATATCTCACTGACTACCATCTGTACTACTGGTCATGCTTGAAGCAGGTGAAGGGCAAATCAGATTGTACACATCAGTGCTGTCTTGAAGCAGCTTTCATTGCCTAGGACTTCATACTTTAAAAAACACGCAAAATGCCTTAGGAACTACACTTGTAAATGACTAAAATAAGTGGTCTGTGGAGGATAAATAACAAGGATTTTTATATTAGTTTGCACATAGAGAGGTGTATGCTCCCTCCAGCATACCAATAATGTGCTTACAGATGTTATTTTAGATGTCCGTTCCTGAAATTTGAGAAAAGGGCAATGAATCAGAGCCCAGCACACTGTATTGTGTGTTGTCTTTATTTTAAGCCACAAATAAGTGCCTCATATTCTTAACTACCGACCTATTGCCCCATACCCTGTATCATGTGTTCCCCTCCCTCCACCTCCCTGACTCATTCTTTATGAAGAAACCACTTGCCAACTTTGAGAAGCTCAAATCACTCCCAGTCCAGCAGGGGAAGCCTTAGAAAATAGCAGGTGCTCAGGTTTCATGTTTTCTATGCCATCTACTACCACTGGAATGGGTAACTAGGACATGAATTTCTGCAGGGCATTGATTAGCCCTGAGAGTACGGGAAGCTTTTATTATCAGAAGTAATTTCAACTTCTGGATTCTCAAAAGAAGGCAGAGGGCTAATAAATAGTAAAAGCATGGGGCTGAGGTCTATCTGTTGAGAAGGTGCTGTATTACTTTTATTTATTGCATACTCTTTTCTACTCTTTTCTACTCACTGGAAAAAGCCAGTTGGAAGCTTACTGAAGTATAGTGATAATTTCCAGTCTTAGTAAGGCTGTTCTGTAATGAAGCAGAAAAGCCACAGGAGAATCAGCACATCAGGTTCATTTTGATTCTACTGTGCAGTAAAACTGATCCTGAACTCAGATGAATTAAGTGGCTTTTTATTCCCCATTCCCATTTTTTTTTTCTTTATGTGTTATGCATTGTTATGAATTAAGTACTTTTGTCCTGAGACGTGGGATTGGCCATTTATAATAGCATACAGTAAATGGAAATTCAGAGCAGTTAAAATCCAGGGAAAAGGTTATTAATTCAACAACTTTTTTTTTTTTTTTTTCATGTTACAGAAATTGATTTTGATAAAAGACCTTTACAATTGGTTCATTTTGAAAATTAGTGTTTCATCTTTGTAATTGGATTCATTCTTCTCTTAGAGATCCTAATTCTGAAATATGATTAGATTTGACCAAGTCTGGGTAAGTCTGGAATTTTTAACCGTCTGGAATGAGCTAACTATTCTGCTATGAACTGTCATTAAGGATTGAAAAAACGTCCCAGTACTTGAAGTAAAGAAAAGCTGTAGGAACAGCCACCATTGCTACTGTCTTTTTACCAGTGATTTTTTATGATGGGCTGTGTCTTGCTAAGGGTGATCCTCTCAGTTGATATTCTGAGAAGAAAAGTCAAAGAAGATAGATGTGAGTACATGGTGCAGGCTGGGGTAAACTCTGTGTGGGTTTGTCAATATCCCTTTTTTGAATCAGTGGAGAGTTTATCCTTTGTCCTGTGGAACCGAAACCAAAGATGATTCTTGCTTGTCATCTGTACCTGAGTGTGGGAAGGAGTTAAGATTTCTTGGTTTGTGTTTCACAGGCTGCTTCTACAGGGGATGAAAAATGTGTATGTCTTGGATAAGTGAGACTTCTTGTTCTATTCGGAGGAGCAAAGCCAGTATCCAGGAAAAAATGAATAAACCGTTCATAAATAAAGTACTAGGGACCCTAACAACATGGAGATAATCTGTCTTTTTAGAACTGTTCATCCAGTTTTCCTTGTAGTCTTCAAACCCTCACTGAAATCAGTGGAAGATTTGGACAAGGAATCCAGGGTAAGGTCTTAGATCTCTTCTAAGAGACAATTATAACTAAGAAATGACATGCTTACCATTTTGCTCTGATTCCTCGTAGATGATAGGTGTTTTTACTCAGATCCACACATAATCGAAATCTACAACTTCACTGGTAAAGAAAAATCAGAAAAGATAAAGAGAACACCCAGTCACATGATAAGCATAGTGAAGAAAAGACTCAGTGCCAGAACAGAAACTAATATGGTTGAATATGCACCAAAGGTTAAAGGACTCATTTGCTTTTGTAATTTCTGTAGGCAACTTAAAATATTAAAAACTTAAACCTTTCTCATAGAGGATAAATAATGTCAGCCCAAATCCTTTCCAAAACTATTATTTGGGAATTAGCTATCAAATATATCAATAGTTTCACTCCAGTACCTTTCATTACTGCAGAGTTAATGAAAAAATTATTGATCGGCAGTTCAAGCCATACAAATTAACTTTGGGCAATAGTAGCATACAGAGTTTAACTACCCGTGAGGAAGCACTTTGCTATTATAGACCCTGTTTTAGATAACACAACCACAGCAATATCTTTCATACTACAACACAGGCTTTGTTGACAACATGCCTTATTTAATTTGCAGCCTGTGGAATGATGTTACCACTATGGACCACACCTATTCCACAGCCTCTGTGCTTGTGGAAATAATTCTGAAACCTTAACAAAAATACCTCCAAGAAGGTTGAAAGTGGAAAGCAAAAGACTGCTTATTCTGAATGTCAAACTTAGTCTTTGTGACACCTTTTTTCTCATGCTCTTCTGCAGGGGCAGAAGGGGCTTTGGCAACTCCATGGGAGTTATAAAGTGAAGACCTTTATTATCAGTACATCCCTTGGTTATAAAGAGCGAGCTTCACTGACCATGCACACCACCACCACCACCGATGATT